>NJDD01002648.1:62288-77150 GCA_002245505.1 Calephelis nemesis
ATTCCAAAATTTTGAAGTCATAAATCTAAACTACCCGTCAGACCACCGACTTGTTAGGGCTTCAGTAAAAATAGCCAAACAAAAGCAAAGTAGAGTTAAATTTACAAACAAAAACATTTTCCAACTAAAAACTAAAGACGAAATAATTAGATATAACAACAACTTAACGTTAATGTTACCCTACCCAAGCCAAAACTTGAAAAATATGACAGTACAAAACTATCACGATAAAATATTAAACGCTATTATTAAGAGTTTGCAAAAAGCTCGAGAAACTGGAAAATCAACACATAGACACCACAGAATACTATCAAATCGCACGGATTTGCTATTGAAAAGAAGAAAAGAGCTACAAGACACAAAAAATAAGTCACGATCTATGAAAAATGAGCTTTCTGCTTTATACAAACTAACAAACAAATATATAAAAAGAGATTATGCTGAATATAGAAAAGATACAATAGAAAGACATTTACAGCAGACTGGAAGCTCAAAGAAGGCCTTTAAGGGACTTAAAACGAACAAAACTTGGATAGAAGGCCTAGGAAAACAAGGCAGAACTTTGTACAAACGAAATGACATCATCAATGCGGCATCGGATTTCTATAAAAAATTGTACAGTGATGTAAGTCAAAGCAATAACATCCCAAACGCCAATGAAAATAAAAATGAAAACTATGTAAAACCAGTGGATGAAATAGAAGTTATAAAAGCAATAAAAAGTTTGAAATTAGAAAAGAGTCCTGGATCGGACAACATCACGAACGAAGTATTAAGACTTGGGCACAAAACATTAGCCGGACCACTGGTGGAACTATCCAACTTAATACTACACAATTCTGAAACACCCAAACAGTGGTCAGAATCAGATATAATACTTATCTATAAAAAAGGTGACCCGAAGGATATTGGTAACTACAGACCAATAAGTTTGTTACCGAGCCTCTACAAACTTTTCTCTACCATTATAAACATAAGAATAAGTAATACATTGGAACTTAAACAACCAGTTGAGCAAGCAGGCTTCAGAAAAGGATTTTCTACAGTTGACCATATCCACACACTCGAATTAATTATAGAGAAATACCAAGAGCAACAGAGACCACTATATTTTTATTGATTATCAAAAAGCTTTTGATACAGTAAAACATGTAACTATATGGGATAGCTTAAAACAGCAGGGAGTAGAAGATGTTTATATAAAAGTAATCAAAAGTATATATAAAAACAATAAGGGAAGAATCAAACTAGAAACCCTCGGTCCAAGTTTTGCAATACAGAGAGGCGTAAGACAAGGGGACCCCTTATCTCCAAAACTATTCATAGCCATTCTAGAAGATATCATCAGCAAGATAGATTGGAGTAAGATGGGCCTTTACATAAATGGCGAATACCTAAGTCACTTGAGATTCGTAGATGACTTAGTCTTGTTTTCTGAATCCAGCACCCAACTACAGCAAATGTTGGAAACCTTACAATTAAAAAGTGCCAGGGTGGGTTTGGAAATGAATCTCTCAAAGACCATGGCAATGACAAATAGATGGAGAAGACAAATCACAATAAATGGAATACCACTCGACTATATGGACTCGTACATCTATTTAGGGAAACGGATAAGTTTTGATAGGAAAAATAACGAACTGGAAGTAAAAAGAAGAATACAACAAACTTGGAACAAATATTGGAGTTTAAAAGAAATTTTTAAAAGTGACTTTCATATCTCCCTGAAAACAAAAGTTATGAATTCCAACCTCCTACCAAGTTTGACGTATGGGTGCCAGACGTGGAAGTTCACTACAAAAATAAAAAACCTAATCACTACTTGTCAAAGGGGACTAGAACGCAGCATGCTGAAAATAAAGAAACTAGACAAAATTTGACATACAAAAACAAGGGCAATAACTAAAGCAACAAATGCACTAAATTATGCACAAAAACTAAAGTGGAAATGGGCTGGCCATGTCGCAAGGCTTAAAGATCGGAGATCGACCAAAAAAGTAACTTTTTGGAAAGGACCTCCGGGTAAAAGAAATAGAGGACGACTATTGACACACTGGGACGAAGAGATTATAAAAACAGCCGGCCCAAACTGAAAACTGGATGCCACTAATGTAATGCCACAATAATGTTTATAAATGAAATCGATTTTTTCATAAAAAAATTACTAAGAACATTAAAATATATTGATTCGCCTTTAGTGACAGTCTCCAAAGTTCGAGCAAACAGCAATTCTTTGTGAATTTCTTCCTCCATAATAAATCGGACATATGCCAATAATAATGCCTCATTACCGGATAACGTTGACTCGGCCAGTTGTATAGAAAAATGAGTTTTTTTGCAGATAAAGTATCTTCACGCCCATATCCCAGAAGGGGTAGGCAGAGGCACAACTAGCCGAATACACTAAGTCCCATAATGTTACTACCAAGCCTATCGCCATCCGGCATATAACCGGTACGGGTATATTTTTTATATAGGTATGCACATATATTTTTTTTATATATTCTGTATACATTTTTAATAGAAAATTGGAAAAACCATATTCTTTAATTGTTGTCCGACCCGGGATTTGAACCCGGGACCACATACAGTCAAGTGTAACACCTAAACCGCTAGACCGCAGAGGCGATCATCTGCAAAAATTAATAATTAATTATCGAAATATTACAAAAAATGTTTTAGTAACCACGTTTTTTTCTAAATATAAGTATCACAGCGTGGCCTTTGTCAGCACGTGGAAATAGAATCACGGCTTGGAAAAATGCAACCTAATAAACCGCTAAGACAAATAAAGACATTTTCACAAAAGTGTATCAATTTTAAAGTACCTAACCTGCCACTAATTTTTATAGTATACATAAAATTGGTGTACTCAGTATTGAATACTGACCATATTTGTGTAAGAAAAAAAAAGTAAAAATCCCAAGATTGTCCATAAAAACGATAACTAACATTTCATCAAATCAATGAATTTACGCGCTCTGTGTATTTGCGTGTTTTGCGGCTGCGTTTGCGGCTTCATTGTTAAAACGTGACAAACTGGAATTGAACTCTAGCCCCCGAAAAGGAATAGTTTTTATAAAACAGTTACTTCAAAATGATGGTGAAATAAGTGTTTTATAAAATTAAATATTAATTTTTTGCAAGAAAAATTATCCGGCCGTTAAGAGAGGCACAAAGAGTATAATAATATATTTTATTGAATCAGGCGTTACTTTGCGGAAATCCATTAGTTAGGCTTGTCACACTCTGTGTCGTTTGGAGGATTATTTGCCACAACAGTTACAATGCTTTGAAAAGGAATTAGCAAATTAAAGGCTTATTTTACATCTGTTATAATAATATACCTATTCAGGACGAGAGACAGTGCCTTTTCGAAAAAAAACAATTGAATAAAACGTGCTGTGTTTGTCTTCAAGTCGAAAGAGGACAATTAAAATATATGTAAGTTCCTAAGTTACCTATCTATACAAGCAGTTGTGATCAACCGACTAGTACACGTAAACAAAATACTCAAGTACTGTAACAAAACAAAATGTATGTACTTACTTTTCTCCTGCACTTGCAAACACTGATATAAATTTTCTCACACCTTTTTTTCAAAATTCCGGTAAGAAATTAATGAGTCTGTCTTTGGCATCAAGTATCTATACTGGTGATCAAGTTCATATATATGAACACAAACTGTACATGTACATGAAATTGTACGTAATATCGAATACGCACGTTTGGACAAGTAACAGTGGCTTACCTCATTAAAATATTACCTTCTTATTTAGGTACTTAAAACAATGTAGGTAGGGCCTCATAAAAACTATGCTTACATTTTTGCTCTTTACTATCAAAAGCAGATAATTTTTCGTGGACCCCCATTAACATCTTATGGACCCCCATTTTTTTGTTCACGCCTACATATACCCCCGGCAAGTCTCCCGTGGACCCCAGGGGGTCCACCTGGACCACTTTGGAATTCACTGTTCCATAACGGTATACCACTACGTTTTAAGAAATTGAAAAAATTTATTGAATTGATTTCAAGACAGTCAAATGATAGAAAACACACCAAAATCAAACTTTTATTAATAACCGACACATACTCAATAATCTTAATACGCTAACGGCCAATGTTAAAAATGTATCTCTAAATATGGATTTCAAGCAATCTAGATAGCTACGTATCCGCCGGCCTATCCTATACCTAATTGCCATATTTATCCTGTCCACAGATATGATATTGGCAAGCGATAACATAAAAATTGATCAAAATATCAATCTTGGACAGCAAATTTTGGATTAGGATTGATTATTAATATTGGCCGTAATAGTAGTTATCATGTAAGGAGATACAATGTCAACCCGAAGCTTAAGTTGTTGGTCAGAAATACATTGATCCGTAAATACTTATCGTATTGATCAAGGACAGATTACCAGTGTTATGGTATAAAAACATGGAGCACTTAATTCTTAGTATTTTTCTAGAAAAGTTACATTATGAAAATATAGATTTTGTACACACTTAAATAATCATAAATTAAAGCCCCTGATACATGATCAATCCCTCTAAAAGCTGTGATTACGCATATAGATACATACACATCTATCTTACAACATCTCTCTTTTTTATGTACCTTACATAAATTGTAAACATTACGAAACTTAATAACGCAATTTTTAAGCTATAACCCATCTGCTACCATCCAGTTCTTTCATAAGTTCCTTGTCATCAAGACCTTGTCATCAGAATCTAACGAGTCCAAAATCAATGGTTTTACCAGCAGGCATTCCAGAGTTACAAGGTCAAGGTCCGTCGTCAGACTAGCATAAATGTGCAAGAATTCATTAGTGTTTTAACTTCTAGGTGACACATATGTTTAAAAATGAAACAAGTGCGCATAAAATTCCGATGCTTACAAATGAGCTGCAAACGAGCAGATGACCTTGAACGCGTTAGATAGAACTCGATAAACTGTAGCTCAGAACCGTCTAGATAAAGTTAGCTTTGAAATAAAAAGAACACATCAAAATCTTTCGATTTGCTGAAAAGCTACGTTGCCACAGACCGTCCCACGCACACAAACACGTTAAACCCTCGTTTTGCGATGGGGGTTAAAAACACAAAATCCTTAAATGGTATCTCTTAACATTTGAGATTTTCCGAAAAAAAGTCAAGACTAAGAATAGTCTTAACTTTTTTAATTATTTTGTTAAAAAGGATATTGTAACTTTAAACATATAGGAAAGCGAAGTGTAGCAGGACTACCACGTAAGGAATAACAGCAGATATGAAACGCAGCAGCTGGCCTGCATCCAGGGTAAACAAACCAAATATATTTGACGGATCGTGTACGGCAGTGTTTTAAATATTGATACACTTGCACAGATTTTTGATCTTTCCTGCAAATATAATAAAGAGAATATAGAATATAGAATGATAGAATTTTCAAAATAAAACTGACAAAACTAAAAATTATCTGTCTAACTCAGATAGAGAAAAAAATCATAGTAACATTAAAAACGCTCTACATAGTTTAATTGAAGTTTTAAACTGGCCGTGTTTTGAGATTCCGTTAATTCCAAATTACGTGTTTAATCATTTGTACTCTTGTACCATAACAAACAAATTGTTAAAACAGACAAAAGAAACAGTGTCTTTTAAGTTAAACCAGATAAACATAACTATTATTTATATATAAATTCATAGGAAATCATATCTATAACGGTACTAATAATCATTAAAAGGTTCGACTAAATAGCTACCGTATTATCGAATAAAAAAAGCACTGATTTCATTTCTGTTGTCCAGCGGTCCAGTGTCGACTTGACTTTTTGGTGTCCCGGATTTGAATGTGTATTTTCTATTTTCTAATAAAAACCACGTTGGATATGTGCCCGATTGGCGATAAGCTTGTCACCAATCACGTTGTGGGACTTACTGTCTTTTGCTAGTTGTGGATGACTTGGTTGTGCCATTGCCTATCTCTTCGGGGATATAGGAGTGAAAAAACTTACTATACTTATTTCATCACTGACGTACTTTTAAATTGACTCCTAAAATGCTGAAATTTTAGGAGTCAATTTAAAAGTATATTAGACCAATATCGTAATATCCGATACCGATGCGTATCAAAACTATATATTTTCCGAAACCCTATATTAGTGAATCGTAGCGATACGCTCGGTTCGGTATCAGGATAGGATATCAAATCAAACCGTATCGCCTCGCAATACGGTCTACAAACGAACAGATGATACGATACACGACGAGTATAACCGAACCGATGCAGGAGGACGATTGCGCGGGCGACTGAAAGGATTGTTTGTGGGCGAGTGAAATAGCAATAGCCGGTCATTAGTAGGATTTCATTCTTTAAACATATTACGATTAAGGTTGTTTCTTTACTTTCTCGTGTATTTTGCCATATTTTTAAAATACAATTTATACCTAGTCAGTAGGTAATAGAAATCACTTTCGATTGACAATTTTTCGGAATTCTTACTGACCATTGTCCTTGAACTCTTAGTTCCGATTCCTGTGTCCGGTGTCATCTTCTATAATCCATTTCTAATTCTTTCTTATAATTCTATTGATAGATTTAGATATCAGGGTCTCGAAGCGCGAGCAAGTGCAAACAATTTGGCGAGTTAAAATTGTTTGTTAATTTAGGTAGGTACATAGGTAGGTAAGTTTTTTCATTATTGACCGCCTCGTCGGTCGAGTGGCTAGCGTACACGCCTAACTACGCCGACCAACCGCGAGGCTCGGGTTCGATTCCCGACGGGGGCAGGCATTTGTGTGATGAACATTTAGATGTCTGCATTTCCGGGTCTGGGTGTTTATTAAATTTATTCTTGTATCTATTCAAGTATTTCTGTATATTAGAATCGTTGACTAATACCCATAACACAAGCATATAGGTAATTTGCTTACTTTGGGGTTAGATTTAATTTGTGTAACTTGTCTAGAGACAGGTATTTATGTATTATTTATTATAGGTTACAGATATTAGTTATGTTATTAGTTAGGTACCTACCTATATTAAGTTGTAGATAAATAGTTAAGTGTTGTATTTTTGTATCATGATATGCAAAAAGTTAGTTAGTTTATAAGGTTTATTAGATTTATCTCAGTTACTAATTGATAAAACATTTCGAAATGTCTCCTGTAAATTCAAGTAGGTACCTACCTACCCTTTGGGGTTATTTTATAAAACTAATACTGAAGACAAAAAGGTCAAATGTCGAGTTTGCGGTGATTCTACCTACCTACCTAGTTACAAAGTCACTACCGGAAATTTAAAAGCCCACTTGAAAAAGAGACACTTGGATGCGTATTCGATGTTCATGTTTGGGGGACAGGAAATAAGTGCGACTTTAGCTGTAGACTCAACAACATCAACGACGTTGGCAGCGACTACTTCGATGGCGACTATAAGTACGACAATGACCCTGACGCCGACACCAACTCCATCCATATCCACGGGTACGCGACAGCAAACAATACAAGTACATAATTGGATCTGCCGTACTCCCGTCTCGACCTGAGTCTGACACACTCCCGCTATATTATGTGTGAATTGCGCTTAAAACAGTCAAATTGAGTAATCAATCAGTCACGGACTGATCTATCTCATTCCAAACCCATGCAGCCAGTCCTAAGTCTGCTAGAAGTTTGAAGGAAAGTTCATTGACATCGATATTGCTCAGTTTATTTACGCATTTTGCTTGTAAATAGGTAGGTAGTAGGTACCAAATAGGTATATATTTTTATGCAAAACTTACTAAAAGTAATACCTATTTCAGTAAATACCTATTACTTTATTTGTAAAAGTAACCATTAAATATTTGTAAAACACTCAATGTGCCTACGTACTTCTAAATCCAGACAGATTCGAATATAATAAATTACAATGATATCATGTTATGATACGATATACAGTTTTAGCTAACATCGTCTTATAGGTTTGATGTTACCAAATATAGACCGATTCACCAATATATAGTTTCAGAAAATATATAGTTTCGGAATCCGATACCGGATATCAATATATAGTTTCGATTCGATATCTTAAAAACCCTATATTACACACTCCTATCTGGAATATAATTATAAATTATGTAATGTTTATTTTATTCTTATTTATATTCAAATTGTGGAAATTTTATAAAGGCGTTCAAGTTTAAGTCAGACTGGCCCATGAAGGGATCCGCAGCAGCAATTTTCATAATGTAATAATGGGGGTAATTAAATAAAAGCGATCAAGTGTAAGTCAGACTCGCTCATGAAGGGATCCGCAACTGCAATCATCATAACGTAAATGATATCTTTTCACATTTCCTATATACTCTACTATACTCTACAGTGGTTACAGTTTACGTCACATTTGCAATTTGCGCGATTATTAAGTGCACAGCGCCATCTCTCAACAGGTAAGCGAAACTGTTTTAAGTGTTATTGTTAGAATACCTATTAAAAATACTTACCAGATCTCTTTTGAACCAATTATAGCTGGAACTTTACATGGCAATGTACATCATCCATATTATTGAGTATTATCGTTCTCATATTTTAAAAGTTACTGGGACTATTTACTACTCCAGAAGTGTCTCTTGCGCTAACTATTTAATTCATAAAATCGTTTTATAAAACATAGTAGATAAACGTCAATATCATTTTGGAAGACCTACCGGCAGATACCCCACATTGATAATTTTATGAACAGAAATTGAATTTTATTTCTGGGTATGGAGAACACCAAAATTTGTCATTAATTTTCAACACTTGTGTTATATCTTAACACGGTTCACAGAATATATTTACCCACCAAGTTTTAACAGCATAGGTCTTGTAGTTTCGTAAAAAATTGGCTGTGACATACGGACGGACAGACGGACAGACATGATGAAGTTATAAATGCTCCAGGTTCGTCCTTGGCTACGAAACTTTAAAAAGTGACAAATGCTTCGAATAAAATTGCAGCATAGTTTCATCTTAGTTCTTAATTAGTATTTTTGAATACTACCTACCTGCATAGGGTAATTGATAGCCCTTTTCACATTGGTTAGTGTGAAAAGAAATATAATAACCTGTAAAAAAGTCAATTGCATTAAAAATGTTACAATAGAGAAAATAAGAAGTTATCAAAATTAACTTACATATGCATGAAACAAATCGCTTGCAAATATGACTTGCTTTAAGAATATATTTATAACACTCTAGATATGTTTCATGATTGTTATCAACATTTTCACGATCAGAGTAATTTGATCCCAGTTTACTTTTTAATTCTATAATATTGTGTTTCCAAGACACAAGCTGATGTGTTAAAAATTAATTAAACAAGAACACTGCAATTTAGAAATATCAAAATAAAATTAAATTGCATTATTTGCTACTATAATTGCTATTACCCAAGGATCCTCTTTAAAAAAACTATAATAAAAGATAATATCCTGACAAACCCGTCTTGCTACCTTCACATTTATTACCATTGTCATATGTCATTTGTTATTACAAACACGCCGGTTTCGGAGACTCTTGACACCACCCTCGGATTATATCCGATTGATCTGATCGTGAAATGTCAGCCTTGGTCTCCCTGGTTACCTACATCCATCGACAATTGCATTGTATATCTACTTTGTAAATCTTTCATATGTCATTCTTTCCACATAACCGAACCAGCGCAGCATGCCCCCTTCGCATTTAAACACCAACACTTTCTTTCAATCCCACTCTTTCTCGTATCTCACTGTTACGAATACGAGTCCTCTCATTTCAACCGCATTTATCCTACTTTCATGCTCTTTCTGAGATACCCAACTCTCGCTTCCATACAATAACGTTGGGATAAGCACAGAATTATGCAAAGTGAGTCTAGCTATTTGACTCAAAACATCGCTTTGAAATAGTTTACACAAAGCTCCATTCACACTATTTCCTGCACTCACTCTTCTCACTACATCCGCGGTGTACAGTACACCGTGTACCTTCCATCCCTGCCAAAAGCACAACCAAGATATACAACTTCATTCACTTGTTCCAGCACTACATCATCAACCAAAACTCTTATATCCGTTCTGGCTACATCTCTTTCAAACACCATTATTTTGGTTTTCATCGCATTCAAATGTAAGCCTCTTTCTTTACAATATCCTTTCATAACTGTGACCAGTGTTTGCAGCTCAGATGGTGTAGAGCCCAGAAGTACAGCATCATCTGCATAAAGCAGGCAGTTCACCACTTGGTCAACCATTCGCATTCCCACATTCAATGATCTTAACCTTTGAAGAAATTTGTCCAAATACAAGATAAACAAGCGTGCTGACAACACACAACCCTGCTTGACGCCAATATTAACATCAAACCAAGGCGATATGTTGCCATCAACCCGCACACATGCTTTACAGTCTAAATACATTGACTGCACCGCACGCAGCAGGGACCCATCTATCCCATAATCTGGCAAAATGTCCCAAAGTTCCTTACGTACAACCCTATCAAACGCTTTTTCGAGATCCACAAAACCGCAGAAAACCCTCTGACCCACAGCCAGATGCTTCTCTACAATGTTGCGGAGCGAAAACACTTGATCCGTACATCCTCTTCCAGACCTGAAACCGCCTTGAGCCTCCCACAATGTGGGTCCCACAAAACCACAGAAAACCCTCTGACCCACAGCCAGGTGCTTCTCTACAATGTTGGGAAGCGAAAACACTTGATCCATACATCCTCTTCCAGACCTAAAACCGTCTTGATCCTTCCACAATGCTCCATCGGACATCCCTTGCATCCTCCTTTCAATTATTTTTCCATATACTTTTGATGTTAAACTGATCAAACTAATGGCCCTTGACTTGTCAGTGCCAGTCCATGCGTGAACCCTAGCAACCCTGAACAAGGCAACGATGATTGCAAGTCGCCAGTCTTCGGGTACTCTGACGGTCTTTCAACATTTGTTACAAAAAATTCAGAAAGAGTCCCGGCTGGCACGACCACCAAGTTTTATCATCTCAGCTGTAACCATATGTACTCCCGCAGCCTTTACCATATTTCATACTGAAATTTCATAAGAAATCTCCCATTCAACTTCTTCCATCATAATGCTGTCAGATGCCTCCGCTATTCCCGAGCAATTTGAGTACTCGGACCCAGCGGCAGCATCTTGGGCACGTTTATACATATCTCCATAAAATTCACTCCACCGTTTTAACACGTCATGCGTGCTTGTAAGAATATCACCACTCTTGGACTTAATTCTATTCATTCTGGAGGCTGACGAACAACTCCGAGACTTCTTCACATCCCTCCAAAAGAATTTGGTGTTCATCTTGAAGTGGTTAGCCAACATTTCTTCTAGTTTCATACTTTCTTTTTCGCGCTTCTCTTTCACTAAGTGTTTTTTTATGATATTGGAAGGCAAACAAGCAGACGAATTTCCCGATGTTAAGAAATTCACGTTGCCTAGAGACACCAAAGGTGGTAACGGTGCGTTGCCATCCTGAGGCCAGGATGTTAGGCCTCGATATATCGCTATGTTTACCGGCTACCTTACCCTCCGAACCGGAACACGTCATGACATTATGGCGAAAGGAATAGGTAAGGCGGTGGTACCAATCCGGGCGAGTTGCTGCAAAACTCTACCACCTAGTCAGATATCACAGTGTTAGTGACGGTGTTCGACTACAAACATGCTACATAGTCAAACTTACTTCTTTATTTCAACGAAGCCTTTTACTTCCTCAACTCACCATGCGTCACTATTCATAGACTTGTGCATCTTTGCACTCCCACATAACTCTTTCTTTAAAAATTTTATCTTTAAAAACATTCCAACAGTCATCCACGTCTCGGTAGGCACACTCTATTCAGCCTGTCTTGGACTTAACTCTCTTACATGCTTCCTACACTCAGGTCTTGCAACTTTACACACTTAATCCTTTCAATCCTTCCAAATGGAACACGTACTCGCCAGTGCCTCCACTTCTTAAACAAACCCCTAAACCGGCTAATATGCTTACCAGCATCATTTACTCTCTTATCACCATAGGGTCCAAGAACGGCCTCGCAACCGTCCAGTCGTGTCCCCACCCAACCATTCAAGTCACCACACATAATCACTTTTTCATTTCTTTCAACCATATCCAGAACATCTCTAACAGAATCCAAAAACTTTTCCAGGTCATGAGACGACGTCGAGTTGACCGGAGCGTAGGTTGCTAGCTTCTAGCTTAATCCGGACCCAGAGTAGTCTCGGACCAATCAAACCATACTCTTTCAGGTCTGAGGCTAAGCGAGACGATAAAATTATACCTACCCCAGCGCTGGCGTGATCGCTCTGTGATACACCAGACAAGAGAGCCAATCAGCCACCGGGGAGATCAAAAGTATCACTGCCCCTTCGCTTAGTCTCCGTTACACACAGTAAATCTAGGCACCTCTCATCCATTACATTAATTAATTCTTTCATCTTCGCTTCCATTCCCCTCTCACATTCCACGTGCCTATTTGACACTCTCCACTCCTCGATTCGCCTGCACTGGCTTGGTGTGATGGATGGCGGCCCCACCGCTGCATCTGCCTTTTTTCGTACCGACGAGGGCGGATCGGTACGCGTCGTCCCCAGGAATTGCCCTGACCCGTTCTGCAGTACTTTTTTTGGCCAGAATTGCAGTGCAATGGACTGGCAGAGATCGCGAAGTGCACGCTTTTGGCTAATGACCCCAGTGATAAACACTAAATGGGTTAAATGCATAAGTTCTTTCAGAGTTTCTTATTTGTTCTTCCTTCTCGTAGCGGAAATCATACCCGGAATGTTGGTGATCCAGATTGGCCGTCCTTTGGCCGTCATTTCGCGGCGGAGGCACTGACCAATCATGGGCATGTATAGATTTCATCCAATCACGTTGTTGGAATACGTTTGATGTCGTACCGTATAGGAGAGACAAGCCCGGAACGACGCTACTTGCTTTTTCTAAATATGTTGATTGATTGTATGTTGACAGGTCTGCGTGCGTCCTTTAAAGGTGTCCCCCCGTCGCAGCCTGCCTAGCCTACTCCTCTTCTATTTGCACGATAAGCTTGCTTGTAGGTCTTCTGAAGACTCCGGTCCTTGTTATCTAATATCCAATCAAACATCCGTGTTATTATTGTATTCGATTTTTGAACCCATAGAAAACGAAAAAGTTTTCTTAGTCTCCTTGCCACCCCCTATACTTATACAAAATATAAAATTATATTTTTTTAGAAAAAACAAAGCTCCGAACTCTAGAGGTTAAGAAAAAAATATGTACTCATACCATTTACAACATTGGACCGAGTATCAAATCCCATTTTCATCCTATATAACTTTCCACTTTTCGACTGTTTCATTTATTATGTAAACTCTGAATGGACAATTTTTTGGTCTTTGTAAAAATATTTTTTGAAATCCAAAACTATTTAAAGAATATCAATATTTTGAGCTCACTAAAATATTTTATCATATTTCTAGTAAATGAAATATAAAACATTAATCAACAACAAACCATAATGTAATGATAACCTACTAAAGTTATTAAGGAAAGTGATCAAAATAGAAAACTGGAAATGAGAAAGATAAAAACAGTAGTGACATTTCTGTGAATAGTTTACAACGACCGAAACTGTGGATATCGTAAAAAAACAATATAAAAATAAACAGAGACCACACACTTTCTAAGAAAATGAGTTCAAATCGCTATATTGATGAATATACCAAATCAATTATATTGCCATTTCATGTTTTACAACGCTTTTTAATGTTTCCCAAGTTCAATATGCGAAATAATGTTGTTTACTTCAATGGATATGTTTATTATCTGATTTCTGTTGTCGTTGTCTTTACTTTTGTACTTATTTATCTTTTGGGAAAAATAATAAAAATCAACGAAAGACATGCCACCGAAATATACATATTTTTGCACATGGTTGACTTTATTTTCTGTTCTTTGTCACTAATAATAGCATTTTTTGACAATATATTTAACAGAAAATCAAATGTAAAACTAGTAACACGCATACAAAGACTGTCAAGATTGCTTACTCAATCAAATAAATTGCAAAAATTACTAATACATATTTATGTCAAACTTACAGTTTTATGTCTTGTGTATTTCATATTTATGTTAGATTTCTTATTGTCATTTTATGGATCGAGTATTTTTTATGTATTATATAGACTGCATTCGTTTCTAATTCAATTATATCATGAAATAAATATGGTTCAAAGTTCTGTACTTATGAACTTTCTAAAATTGCAATTATTATCTTGGATTGAAAATATTTATTCCTGGAATCGAAACACGCAAGGCCCAGATATCAAAGACAGATGTGATAAACTATTTCAAAAGTTTAGAAACATACTTGACGTTTATGAAACAAACAAAGGAGTATCTTATTCTTACGTAAGTACACATACCAAAAAAGCCTAAGCAATGTCCTCGTCATGAAATTTTTTTTTATCAATTAGTTTGCGTTTTGTTTTAAAGTTAGGTAGGTAACGGATGTTAACTATTTTAACAATATAAAACTCATCTTTTCATCTTTGTTACCGTTATCAAACCGATATTTTATTAACATGAAAAAAGATGATCGCCCTTGTGGTCCGGCGCCGGACTGTACTTTTTTGGGCCCCGGTTTCGATCCCCAGGTCGAGCAACAAAAAAATAGCAAATTGAATACATTCAATTTTCTATTATGGATACCTTTGCCTGGGGTTGGATATGTTCCCGGTGGCACCTATCAAAAAGTAAGTAAGTATCTTCGTACTCATATCCCCGAAGAGTAGGCGGAGGCACAATAAGGGCATCCACAATAAGTCAAATACACTAAGTTCCACAATGTCA
>NJDD01002648.1:99149-140095 GCA_002245505.1 Calephelis nemesis
CAAGCATACAGATTTCCTGATGGTAAGAAATTTCCGCCGCCTAAAGACACCAAAGATGGTAATGATACGTTGCCAACCTGAGGCTGGGATGTTAGGCCTTGAGCAAAAGTAAGTTTACCGGCTAACTTACCCTCCGAACCGGAACACGCCATGACGTTATGGCGGTAGGAATAGGTAAGGCGGTGGTACAAATCAAGGTGAGTCGCTGCGAAACTCTACCACCTAGTCAGATGTCACCGTGCTAGTGTCAGTAAGCCTTTGCTTGCCTTTTACGAGCTGCCTGGCAGGAAGGCAGATGGTCTATTCTTCAAAGGAGCCCGGACCAACATGGAACCAATACCTTGACATTAATTTTGAAATAATTCAAATCGAACATTAAATATTTCAAAAGATCTTACTAAATAAAAATTTAATTCTAAACATAATACCTACCCATATCTCAAACATAAACGAGATGTCGTCGTCGTTTGAGTTTATATTACAATAGCGGTTTGACCTAGCTTCGCTTAGGTAATAGGACTTATACTCGTATACATAAAATCAAATCTTATCTCTTTATTATTAGTATAGATTAATATTAATCTCTTTATTATTAGTGTAGATAATATTAATCTACAGTAATAATAAAGAGGAAAGCTTTGATTTTGTGTTTGCTTTTATAGGCTCCGAAACTAGGTACTGGGCCGATTATTTTTATTTTATTTTATTAAAAGCCCACATTATCCCCGATTAGCATAGGATACTTTTTTAACGCGACAATATTTGATTCTTGGGTAGTGAAGAATTACTCTTCCGTGGAGAGAGACAATAGGCAGGCTACATTGCTCGCAGAACCGACAATCGCTGGGGAAGAAAGTTTCTCGGATAGCGGTCCCGCACCGGAGGACCTAGTGTTGGATGACCTGCCAACTGGTGGAGTGATGGTCTGGTCAAAATCGCGGAGAGTCGCTGGATACAAGCGGCTGGTGACCGTGACTTGTGGCGCTCTTTTGGGGAGGCCTCTGTTCAGCGGTGGCCGTTCTCCGACTGATGATGATGATAGTGTCGATGACTTTTTTGTATTCATCAATATGCTATGCAATATCGTAGAACATTAACAACTTATTTTTTTTGTAGTTTATGACATTTTATAGGTTATTTTGTACACCTTGTGTTACACTATTGAAGTTTGGTAGGGATCGCAAATTTTTTCTAAAAGCTAGGTAAAGTAAAAGTATCTTGGAGACTCATTGAATCCCCCAATGTGATAGGTTGCAAGCCTATCGCCAACCGGGCACGTATTACCGCCTCATTGACCGCCTCGTTGGTCGAGTGGCTAGCGTACCCGTCTAACCAACTGCGAGGCTTGGGTTCGATTCCCGACGGGGGTAGGTATTTGTGTGATGAACATTTAGATGTCTGCATTTCCGGGTCTGGGTGTTTATTAAATTTATTATTGTATCTGTTTAAGTATTTTTGTTTATTAGTATCGTTGACTAACACCCATACCACAAGTATTTAATGTGCTTACTTGAGGGTTAGATTCAATTTGTGTAACTTGTCCAGAGATATTTATTTATTACATAAATCCCGATCATTTTTGTTAATTAACCCATTCATTGCCTTAGCCGATACTATGAACTTGTACCTAATGCCTTGTGCTAAACGCGATAACGATACTTGGACTCGATATCGCGTTCACGGCACCTCCAATATAGTTACTTGGACGTGAATTCGCGTTTTCGGCACATTAAACTTAAATTCTGACGAAAATTGCTACTTTCTTCTCAAATGGCTTCAGTAACATTTGTAAAGCAGTTGTCGTCAACCTGTCAGCGCAAGCCGCGCTTATCGCCTAATTCCTGAAAACCAGATACTTGAGGCTCAGCGTTACAATATCGTTGGCTTATTGCAAGAACTCATTAAGTGCAAAAAATCGCTAAATTTTTTTATGAATGGATTCATTTTGACATATTCCACAATGCAAAATTCATCTAATTTCTAACTAATTTGCTTTAGACGTTACGCAGCTTGCTATTAAATCCATAATAGCAACTGGCAATCAGACATTTTCTATTAAAATGTTGAAGTTACCGTTTATCTAAAAATAATGAGTTTGTCACTAAATTACTTCTTGCAATAAGCAGATAATATAAAAGAATCGGTTAGTTTGGAGAACAAAGATTTTTATCTGTTTGGGCGCATATATCTTTTCGCAGCCACGATCCTTTTTTATTATTATATGACAGTGCCATCGCCAAACAGATTAATATTGAGTATTTTTTACACAAAATATATCGTGTTAAACAGTTTGTCACTCCTGTTTTATTTTATCGTACCGGACGCGATTATACGTCCAAGGCATAGTGCGTGAAATCAATGATTTAAACAATTTCAAAATTTCATGGATTTCCAGGAGCCGCTTTGTGAGTGCTAACATAAAATTTAGATGTATGTATATTTTCAATTTCAGATTATTTACTCTTGAAGCGAGGAAAAAACAAGACAAGACACATATGGACGCTAATGCGCGTCCATAACACCGTAAAAAAAGTTTGCTAGAACGCGAATTCGCGTCTAAGGCTCTGAGTGGGTTAAAATTTATTAAAAAAACTTGATAAACCACATTTTCTTTTCGCTGCTCGACGCGAGAATCGAACCCAGAACCTCGCGAAGTCAAGTTCAAAACCTGGAACGCTATCCCACATAGGCGATTTTTTTCTAGTAATAAACATAACCAATGTTTATTAGGCATATCGTTGCATTCTAATGGCGAACATGTTCTTCAAATCAGTATTTATTATTAGTACATAGATTATTAGCATACATGAAAATTAATAGATTAAACATACCGTTTGTGTCAGGTTTTTTTGTTGTTTTATTAAGATTAATGTTTTCACTCCCACAACAGCAAAACCAAATGTTTGTACTATGTGGTACATTATCTGTAAATGACAAAATATACTAACAATAATTTCATTGTAAATCCCTATAAGGATTAAAACAGAATGGTGGTAATTCTACTGTTCACAAACTAAACTTATTTTAGATGCATGCTATCTTGAGATGGAACGTTTTAGACAAGTCAGATTAGTCCGAACATGTCAAATTGCGATGTTTTTAATCGACGTTTTCCGAGTAATAGGTTTAAACTATTACGTTATGTGTAGTAATGACGTGTACGGTCTAATTTGACAGCGCTTAAAGAGTTTTGTCTCTTTCTGTTTCTTTCGTTGAAAGAAGACAGCGAAAACTTAAAATTAGTATAGTGAGTGCGCAACAAAATTACCATCATTTTCAAGTTGGTCTTTAACAAGAGTTTTTACTCTAGATAAAGACCTTTTTTTCGTACGACGACGATGTGTACGGTCTAATTTGACAGCGCTTAAAGTGTTTTGTCTCTTTCTGTTTCTTTCGTTGAAAGAAGTTAGCGATAACTTAAAATTAGTATAGTGAGTGCGCAACAAAATTGCCACCATTTTCAAGTTGGTCTTTAACTAGAGTTTTTACTATAGATAAAGTTTTCTCTTTTTGATATCGAACCTATTACGTCTTGACAAGAGATGAGATTGTCGCTAAAATGAGCAATGTTAACTTTGCTTGCAGGCAATTGAATAGTATTAAGGGCCAAAACATATTAGCTCGTTGCAGTGCTGCGCCGCTAAAATCGTCTAGACACAGACGCGTCTGTTTGCGTTGCGGCGTCATAGTCATGTCTGAACAATGAACATTGGTGACAAAATTTTTGCCTATTTGTTATTAAAAAAATATTACTCTGTTTAAAGTAAATAAATTGTGCCGCGTTGCTGTAACTTGCTACAAGGCCCAGTGATGCTTGTGTTTTGACCTTTAATCAATTGGAATAAATAAACGGATGAAATTTGTTACTCTGAGAATCATTCATAGGCTACAAATTATAAGGAAATATTAATTGTTAATGCATAAATTTATATTAAAAATATTACAAATTTTTATAATTCGAATTTAATTCGAAAAAATAATTCGGTCTTTTAAACATTCTGAAATATTGTAATATCTTTTAACCTAACCTTTTTTTATTACATTAATTTAATTTATAATGTAATATTTGTTTCAATTTATATTCACATTTATTGCATTGGAAATTTGTAATGTAAGAAACATCTACGAAGCAATTTCTTTTGCTGGAGTAAATAGCCACGTTTCGAGCCAGTGGCAGTTAGACGCTTCGCAAAAACCATTATTTGTATGATCTATTAAAAAAATACATGACAAAACTCACAAAACACAAAGGGTCTGCATAACTAATATTTTTAAAGTATTTATTATTATTATTCTCCGATCGATTTTGGCCACGGCGACCACTTCAACTCCTAGCCGGTGGTTTGGCGCTTATGCGCCCGAAGATGGCTTATGTAGCCTATCTTGGCGGCGAAACTTCGTGCACACTGGGGGCACGTAAGCACGCCGTCAACGTAGTTGCATGTGATGGCAGCAGGCGGGCGGGCCTTTAATTGGTCGTGCTTGGTATCAAGGTCAGCTTTGCGCTGCTCCTCAAACTCGCGTACTTTTCCGTATACCATCCTGTGCCATTGTGACCTCTGTGCTGCCAAACGCTCCCATTCAGAGGGCTCTATGCTGCATCTCTTCATGTGCCGTTTTAAGACATCCTTGTACCGGAGGAATTGTCCGCCATGCTTTCGCTTGCCCTCCTCCAGCTCAGAGAAGAAGATGCGCTTCGCCACTCTTTTGTGTCCGCATACGCGATACGTGTCCGCACCACCGAAGCTGTCGACGTATTAAATAAGCCTCAATGCCACCAACATTGGCTCGTCGCAGAACTTCGGTATTTCGCACTCTATCGGACCATTTGATCTTCATGATGTATCGGAGACATTTAAGGTGGAAACGATCTAGGGTGCGTATGTGGTGGCGGTACATACACCACGTATCAGCGGAATATAGAAGGTTTGGCAGCACAATTTCCATATATACAGATATTTTTTGTATCTAACTTAAGGTCATGTGAGCAGAATACCTTGGGACACAAATAGCCGAAGCCGCAGCTGCAGCTCCGACTCTGCTGTTGATCTCAGCATCAAGATCACACTTAGAACTTACAGTGTTCCCCAGGTAATGAAACTTGTCTACCTGCTTCAACACCTCCTCACCAAGCTTTATATCCAGCGTCTCGTGACCGTGAGTGTCTAGAGACATCACCTCCGTCTTGTTGACGCTGATCTTTAGGCCATATTTACGGCAGGTTTGATGAAAAGTGGACATCAGCTGTTGTAGGCCGTCTGGGGACTCTGCTAAGAAGCACAAGTCATCAGCATACATGATCTCAGTAATCAGTGCATGTGAGACTTTGGTGCGAGCCTTAAGTCTAGCCAAATTGAAAAGACTGCCGTCGGTGCGGAAGCGGATGCGAACACCTTGGGAAACAATTTGTAGGACTTCTTTTACCTCTACTGCAAAGTATAAGACGAACAGAGTTGGTGCTAAGACGCATCCTTGCTTCACCCCACAGGTAGCGGGAAAGGAGTCTGTCTGTGCACCATCTACAGCAACGCAGCATTGCATGCCGTCATGTAGGAGTCTAAGAAGTCTCACAAACTTTTAAGTGCATCCCAGCTTACCTAGCACCAGCCATAGGGCTTCACGGGGCACACCGTCGAAAGCCTTTTCCAAGTCAACAAAGCATAGGTACAGCTTACGACCCTGTTCCCTACTCTTTTCCTGGAGTTGACGCACGGAAAAAATTGCTTTACAGGTGCCTCGGTCCGGTCGGAAGCCAAACTGGGTTTCAGGCAAGATCTTTTCAGACAACATTTTTAGGCGGTTTATGAGAACTCTAGCGAAAACCTTTCCAGGAGTCGCTAAAAGATTGATACCACGGTATGAGTTGCAGTCAGATCGGTCGCCCTTGTTCTTATATAGTGTTCTCATGCGCGACACTTTAAAGATATCAGGGACGCGCTCTTCCTCCCACATACGAACAAACAGCTCCCATATAAACTTATGCAACTCCTCTCCGCCGTATTTAATCACTTCTCCCGGTATAAGGTCAATGCCAACCGCTTTTTGATCTTGCTGCTGTCTGATGGCAGTAAGAACCTCATCAAGCAATAGAGGCTCATCCAACTCAAGAACAAGAGGGAGTTGAGGCATTAAACTGATGGCTTGCAGATCAGTTGAGCGATCCACATTGAGCAGGGTATTGAAGTGCTCCGCCCAGCGCTGTAGTACATCCTCCCTGCTAGTTAACAGGTGTCTGCCGTCTAGAGACCTTAAAGGCACCCTTGCATAGTAGGATGTACCAGTCAGCCTACGTACCTCACCGTGGAACTCCCCGAGTTGGTTAGTGTCAAAGAGCCATTGCATGTGAGTTGCTTTGTCCTGCCACCACTTGTCTTTGGCCTGGCGAGACAACTTAATTCCTGGTCACTAGCTTTGACCGTTGCAACGCTTCCTTGTCGTCTTCCGTGCTGTCACAAGAGATCCCGATGTTCGTCGAAAGCCGCCTGCAGAGCTTCATCATTTTCATCAAACCAATATTCATTGTGACGGCGTGTCTTGCCAAGTACGGTTGAAGCGGTATTCATGATATGAGATGACAAAGATCTCCAGGCCGCCTCGATCTCACCTGACTCATTAATAGGCAACAGGCTTTCAGACAATGCTTCAGCGTATTTCTCCCTCACCTCACAATCTTTTAGCTTTTTCACGTTCAAAGACGCAAGCTTTTTTGTAGAAGACCTACAGGGAGGAAGGAGGCGAAGTCGCAGCTTAGTGACAACAAGTCGGTGGTCAGACCAACAGTGCGCACCCCGCATAACAAGAGTGACGCACTTGGCTGAAATCTCTCTGCCTGACTATAGTATAATCGATCAAATGCCAGTGCTTGGATCTTGGGTACATCCATGTTGTCTTGTACTTGACGGCAAGCCTGAACATAGTGTTCGTAAATGCCAAACCGTTTTGAGCATAAAGACAGAGCAGCAACTGGCCATTACTGTTCATGTTGCCAACTCCATGTCTGCCCAGAACTCCAGGCCAAGCCTCATAGTCCCTACCAACCCTGGCATTGAAATCGCCCAGCAAAAGAATCTGCTCTTTGGCGCTTATGCTGTCTAGGCAAAGAGATAGCTCCTCATTGAATTAGTCCTTGATGTCATCGGACTTGTCAAGCGTGGGAGCATAAACACTGATGACATTAAGGTGGTAATCCTTGTCCAGGTGGAGGCGCAATGTGTTAACGCGGTCCGAGATATGTACAGGGCACTCCTCAAGTCGCTTTACTAAGTGATTTTTGATGGCAAATCCTACACCTGATCGCCGAGCTTCAGAGGCAGCGGTACCTTTCCAAAAGAAAGTGTAGCCTCCGCCTACTTCCACCAGCTCTCCTTCATTAGCAAGATGTGTTTCGCTGAGAGCAGCCACATCCACGTTGTAGCGACGAAGTTCCCGAGCTACTATGGCGGTCTTGCGTTCAGGGCAGGCATTTCCATCTCGATCAAGAAGCGTTCTCACGTTTCACGCGCCAAATGTCATAACAGATCTTCTGTTATTATATTTTTTGAAACGTCGACCACGACCCAAGTGATGCGATGGCAGCCGCGGTTACTGCCACCTTTTAAAGTGGGACGAGCTTTTGTTAGGGCACCTTTTCTAGCCCCCTCCCCGGCTGAGTGAGGAAAGCAGTGCCCCCCTAAACAGGGCTGCTTTGTCATCCTGAGTGCTGCCGAATCCGCGCTATCGTCCCAGGTGCAGCGCAAAAACGACCACGGCGTCTACTTGCACCCCCGAGACTGCCTGAGTGCAGGTATTAAACAAAGCCCAGCTTGCATCAAGCTAGACCTCTCTACCTCTACCCATCGCCACAGGACTTTTACATACTCGGAGTCCAGTTTTCGGAAGCGGTCAGATGCGCAGGATATATTTAAGGTGCGCCAGCGTTTGCGCTCACGCAGGCGCACACACTTGACCATCCCCTCCTTGGGCCAGTGGAACGGAAAACCGTTACAACTGGAGGCGGGGTCAGCTGCAGTGTCTGGCCGGTGGCGACCGGCGGCCCTCCACCGCCACCCTAGGCTGTCCACCTTGCCTCGCTGATCCACTGAGTCCGCCAAATCACGTTGCATATCTACGTTGCGTTTGCCTTCCCCGCCGAGTCAGACTTTGTGCGGTAATCGGGAGGGAGCCGCGCTTTGGGATGGGATGATGACAGGAAGATTGGAGCAGGATGGACGGGATACTATAGTCACAGGGAAAAGAGGAATGTGATCTATAGTAGCTCAGGGAAGGCGGGATCGCATGCCCGTGCACTCAGCTACCCTCTATCGTACAGATAGAGGTTGCCTTTAATATTTTTTTAAATATTTAAATAATAAAGTATATATTAAAAAAGTTTAAAATTCCGTTTAAAAATACATACATGTAGCTGACTGGTTTTTGAAATTATCATGAATGAACGTAGTATGAATTTGTAATAATGTAACATTGTACATTCAAATGCATTCTTGAATCTTCTGTCGATTTTTGCTTTGTTATTTGACTTTGTTTCGATCTGTACTTTTTTGTTTAAAGTTACTGCATTTTTCCACGAAATTAAAAGACTCGTTATTAGTTTTATATTGAAAGTAGAATATATCATATCTAAATCAAGATACATATTTCCTAATGCCGTAAAAGTTATAACAATAACGAACAAGGTAAAATTATTTATCATTATAACATAAAAAACATAAAATATAGAAATTGCTACAAAATTGACCCAAGTAATAATTTTTAGTGATGTTTTGTTTCTTATTGGTAGAAATTTCAAAATTTCTTGTATGTTTAAGATATGTTCCATATTGTAGTTTTGATACAAAATGTTTTGCGCGTAATTTAAAATATAAGCAAAAGTTTGAGCTATAATTTGAAATAGAAAATAAAATTTAAAAAAATTTAAGTCTATTCCTTTCATAGACAGATAAAATACTACATTGCGAACTATAGTTGACGTGATGTGAACCAAAACACTACAAGTAGCCAATGAAATTTTAATACTATTATTTTTTTTTATCAAGTTATTACGAATAATATATTTTTGGAAAAAGAAAACTCGTTGGACATAATAAAAAGGTAACAATATAGATTTCAACTCGTTATCTATAAAATTTCGTTGAAGTCCTTCTCTTCCATTTTCACTTATCATTTTAGACAATATGATAGATAATCGTATAATTTATGACAATATAATTTATCGCACAATAATTTTACATAACATGATGATTATTTTAAATGACAATGATTTTTTAAATTAATTTACGTTTTGATAGATATAAGCACTCATAATAAATTCAATTTTAACAAAAAACCGCCCTAGTGAAAAAAGTATGATGTAATTGTATTTTCGTCAATTTCAATATTCCATAAGTTGCAATCCTTTTTCTACAAAATCAATCTCTAGGCAAATTTTATCATTATGAATTTTCACATTTTTTATAGACACGTTAAAGACTCACATCCATACACTTTGATAAATCTAATAAATTAAACCTATCGAGTTTTAACATGCGTGAGTAGGTACTATTATTGATTTGAAGGTTTATTTTAACGAAACGTCACTTCAAGTAATTCACTTAGGACACAAATAGCCCTAGACTAATTTATCTTATTCCTCACACAAATTAATTTGCTGTTTCTTTGAAGTTATGGATCTTAATGCCCATATCCCCGAAGAGGTAGGCAGAGGCACAGCCGGGGCATCCACGGCTAGCCGAAACCACCCTATTCTTTTTTTCTTTTTATGTTTGCTGTTTTGTCTTCTCTCTGGCATGGTATGACACATCTTATAATGTACTGACTTTTGTCTTAACATAAACCCACCGCTTACAATAAGTCGTAACATTATCGTAAATCATAAACCGCAATCACTGTGTATGAACTGAAAGAACTTTTAGATTATGTTACATGCTGCTACTAAGCCCTGCATGGACGATTCCGACTCGTAGGTACTTGGCCACTTCTATTCGTCTACACGACACCGGTGATCTCGACAAATTTCAGTATTATTTTTAAATTCTACTACTATTAGGTACCTTTACATTTCCATTCCAGAAAAAAATTACTGAAATCAAAATATTCCAAACACACGCATAGAAAATTTACAATTACACACGGATACTGCTTTACCAGATGTTACATTTTGTTATAGCACACAACGTTAGCGATTATAATTTAGTCAGCGATCTTGTTAATAAGACTTTTAAACAAGAGTCTGAGGTTGCTCAAAGTTCAGCTCTTTAAGAGCGTATTTAAACAGCTCTTAACAGTGTTCATAATTTTTTAAGAGTTATTTGAATTGATGATTAAAAATTAAACAACATTTATAAATAAACCTTTAAGTTAGTAGTTACTAACGTTTATAGTCGAGATATCTCGAAACATCTTTAAAATTGAATGATTAATTTTAGCATTGTAACTTGTACAGCTCGTAAGGCGAAACTAGGTTCACTGGTCAACTTTGGTCACTTTAACATCAAACACAGCTAAAATGAATAATATATTAATTAACAACTATTAATATTATTAATTTGCTCTTTTTACAATTGACCAAAATGTAGCATATGCGAGTACAATAAAAAAAGTCCAAGAATAAGAATTTTGAGAGACATGTAGTTAAAACCTACCGGCCTGGCCTCAGGTTGGCAACGCACCCTTTGATGTCTCTTGGCGGCGTGAATTTATTACCATCGGGAAATCCGCCTGTTTGTTTGCCTTCCATTATCATCAAAAAAGTTTATAATTTTGTGCGTACCCGAGTGTATGTATGTATGTTTTCAAATCAAAAAAGCATTAATGCAGTCAAAATATAAATGTTACGGAACATCTATGAACTTATTTTTACCGGTCACATTCGCCTCTATGATATTAGAATAAAAGTGAAATATAAATAAAAATTGTGAAAATAAAAAATAACGTCAGAGTTGGTCATTACACACCTCAACTGGAAGAACTTGGAACTTAATATTAAAGGAAAATATCTCACATATCTAAGGTTCACACACAATATATGATTTCCACAATGCATGATGTTAGCAAAGAAGTCGGCTTAGCAATAAATCTAACTAAGACCAAAATAATGGCTAATAATTGACAAGAGTCTACAAAACTTGAAGATGTTGGACTCGAATATGTAAATAACTATATACATTTAGGTAAACAAATATCTTTCAGTCTATTAAACAATCAGCAGGATGTAGAAAGAAGAATTTAGAAGACCAGGAACAAATTTATACCTCTAATAAAGAAGTGAAGTACCACTCTCTCAATTAAGACCGTCGCGAAGTAGCGCCGTTGCTGCTGCGTTTCACCTGGTTGGTGAGAGTCCTGGATGCCTACTCCCCCCCCCTTATACTATAATGGAGACGCAAATTCAAAGTATTAGTTCCCAGGGGGGGTATCATAACATTCACTAAACGCTTTTTTCGAAACAGTTTCAGTTTCAAATTCAGTTGATGATCTACTATAGCACTGCAAATCTTTAATCGCATCTGGGCCGCTTTTAAATCACTTGCACCACTCATAAGCACAAGTTTCTTATAAAATCAATTCACTGTAAGCTATCTGTAACATTTCAATGAATGAACGTACACGAAATTCCTTTGGCGATGGAAAATTTAAGACAAGTCCTTGTTCGATATTTTTGTCCATTGTGAAATTCGCAATACACTATTAACATGATGTAGCTAAGAACAGCACTGCATTTCATATAAAAAAAATAGATAAAACCCAAACTCTGTGCCAAATGGAAAACAATTGTGCCAATCTAATAACAGCAACAAAAACAAAACATATAAATTGAAATCATAAACAAATGATCCACTCCTGATACTTTTGTTATCAAAGAGCGAAAAGTTTCAACCTTAGTACAAAGATAGGAGGACATACCAATGTACTGTTGTGATTTATTTCTTGTTTCAACAAAATTACAGTTTTCACTCCCAAAATAGAATAACCGAATGTTGCTACAATGTAACATAATATCTGTAAATAATTTAAAAAAAAAACAATTATTAAAATGTCATAGTTTGAACAAAATATGAATATCCATGTCGGGTTTTCATCACTATCACTAGAAAAAACGTGTTATTATATAGGTGCTCTAGAAAAATTAAAGTATTAAAATTTAATTTTCTTCTTGTTAGCATGACGTTTACGAAAATACTGTGAGAAACTGTAGCTGGTAAGTTATAAGTGTTTATTTGTAATTACAACCATAATTTCTTTTATCAAAACAATAAGAAAATATAATATATATGTGCGTATAATTAGATATAAAGAGCATGTATTGATTCGATTACAAGCTATACTCGGATCTGTGTGATTGGGATAAATAATTATGGCTCCACTTTTACAAAATCATACTGCGATCTGGACATCTCCAAAAAATGTGACTGTAAATATTTTGACTTATTATTTACATAAATGCTTGCTCAAGTTGGAAACCGAACCTGAGCCTCGCGATTGATCTGTGAAGTGTAAAAACAATCTTTTAGTCAGTTTTTTGAAAAAGTGAAAAACAGTCACTTTTTCCTGTGAAAAAGGAATAATAGTAGTTGCCCAATGTCTCCAATTTTCAAAACGGAAAGTGGACTAATTTCAACTGGCATAATTTCACACAGCTAAACATACATACATTTCAAGTCAAATAAACTATTTTAAAAATATACTTACATGTATCTGACTTGTTTCTGAAATTAACATGAATGATCGTAGTAAACATTTGTAAGATCGTAACATTTTATATTCAAATGCATTGTGCAATCTTCTAAAGCATTTGGCTTTATTACGTGACATTGTTTTGCTCGGTACACCTTGGTTTAAAGTTATTTCAGATCTCCACGAAATTAACATATGCCTCAATAGTTTTAATGTTGAAAGTAGAGTAAATTATAGCCATATCGAAATACATATAGCCAACTGGAGATATAATAAGCAAAATATCTAGCAAGGTAAAACTTATTTTAGGAATAATATATAAAATATAAAACATTGAAAGTGCTACGAAATTCATCCCAGCAGTAATTTTTAATAAACTTTTGTTTTTATATGGTAGAACTTTTAAAATATCTTGAATGTTTAAAATATGTTCTCTAGTAGAATTATGATACAAAATATTTTGTGTGCAATTCAAAATGAAACCAACAGCTACAGCTATTGTTTCGAATAGAAGGCCGAAAATTATAAATGTTCGTCGAAATCCTTTTGCAAGCTGATAGTACATTAAATTGCGTATTAAAGTTGATGTTATTTGTAACAAAACACAAAACACGGATAAAAAAACGGTTTTGCCGTTGTTTTTTCTAATATAGTTGTTACTTATAATGTACTTTTGGTACTTAAGTACATTAACTTTTGGAAAAAGAAAACACGTTGAATAAAATGAGGAAATAATATGGATTTCACTTCGTTACTGATAAAGTTGCTTCTTAATAATTCTCTTCTATTTTTGTTATTTATCATGTCAGGATGTAAAAAATACATGCAATATATGACAAAATCTTCTCTTTTATATTTTTAAGAGGACATCAAATTATGTTTGCATTATTTAGTGTTTTTTATGTATAGAAGATTAAAATGTTATGTGCAAAAAAATAATATCTCTAAATCTGTATATGCTGGTCCCGGTAATTAAAATTTGATTGGTCGTTTTGTTTGTAATATTATTTCTAATACGCAGTAATACTTATTTTTCTGCTCTTCATTTACAAATTTTAAGAATATCAAATATCACACTAAGTAGTAATTACAGCATACTTAAAACGACATTTCATGATGATTATTTTAAATGACAGTGATTTTTAAAATTAATTTACATTATGCTATATGTATAAGTACTTATAATAAATTTAATTTTAACAAAAAACCGTCCTAGTGAAAAAAAAATGATGTAATCATATTTTCGTCAATTTCAATATCTAATAAGTTGCAATCCTCTTTCTACGAAATCAAACTCTAGGCAAATTTTACCATTATGAATTATCACACTTTACATGGGCAAAACGCATTAAAAACACGTTAAAGATTCACATCCATACACTATGGTAAATAAATTAAACCTATCGAGTTTCAACATGCTTGAATAATTACTATTGATTTGTAGTTTGGTTTTAACGTGACGTCACTTCAAGTAATTCACTAAGGACACAAGTAGCACTAGACTAATTTATTTTATTCCTCACATAAATTATTTTTTGCTGTTTCTTTGAAATTAAGAATTTTCATTCCCATATCCTCGAAGAGGCAGAGCAGACGCACAGCAGACAGAGGCACAGCTGACGACTAGCCGAAATCACCCTATTTGTGACAAAAATATAAAATAGTTTTTTTTATTGACATCAAAAATTTCAGATATGTTTTAAGGCAAGCTTAGGAAAAATATTAAAAAAAGTCAAACCTTTCCAAATATGAAGACTCTATATTTATTTTTTGTTATACATTGCCACATTCGTAATGAAAATTAGTCTTGTTTTAACGTATCTTTTAGAACATATTGAAAGCTTATATGAAACGAATTTGTACTTTAGCGTAAAGAAAACTCAATATACGCTTTTCCAAATGTTTTGTTTTTTATTCTAAGCCTGAAATGTGGGGAAAATTGTCTACCTACTTTGAATCTCGAAATGTAGCTTCAACTACAGTAAAATCAATCAATTTAAATTTATTAAGTACATGCAATATATTATTATGATAAAATCTTCTCTTTTATATTTTTTGAAAAAGACATAAGATTATTCTTACATTTTTTAGTTTTTCTGTGTATAAATGCGTAAAATAATGTTCTTATAAGATACACATTTCTAAAGATTCAGAGAAATAAAATTATTTTTAAAATATTAGCGCCAAAAACTCTGTCCGTCGCTTGACCGGCTCCCGGTACTACATGTGCCGTCAACCTTTTTTTGTGACATTGGAGAGGTTAACATCGAAACTAAAAATAATTGTAACTCATTGTCCAGAGATAGAGAAAACGAAAAGTATTGAACTCCTGTCTTTTATTATCCTTAACGTATGCATGTCAAACGTGGAATTTCACTCATAAGACTAAGGTTAAGATTTAGACAAGCCTAAGAAGTATGGAAAGAAGTATGATGATAATAAACAAATTTCAAAAAAATCCACACAAAATGATACGCAAACATTTAGATGTCATTGATGCCCTTAGTTACGCAAAAAAACTAAAATCTAAATGGGTAGTTCATGTAGCCTGAATAGCTGATGACAAATGTACCATATGAACCACGATATGGACAGGACCAGCAGCCTACAGAAAGAGAGGTAGGCCGCAAACACGATGGGCATATGATATTATAGAATTGGGAGGCCAGGACTGGGTAAAAGTATCAAGAAATAGGTAACGATGGCCAACTCTATAGGGGGCCGGGGCCTTCACCTAAGAAGGGTTCTTGCATCGAGCAAATAATAATAACTAGTAAAAAATATCAATAATAACTAAATCTAATGATGTAAATAAAAGAGAATAATAATAATGTTAAGTAATAATTTTAATTAAGTATATGATAATGTTGTAGGCTGTTTTAATCCTTACTGTTATTAATAATTTTGATTAAATACTAATAAGATTGATTATAAATGTAAGTAATTATAAATATCGATGAAATTGGCAGGAAATGAAAGACTCTTTTATTTTTATTATTTATTTTAAAAAAAGAACGTGTCCATTGCAGAAAATTTGTCAAAACCTATAGGAAGATGCGAATTTGAATGGTTTCTTGATTTTTATGTTTTATGGAGTATCTATGAGATGCCCGATAAAACCTAAATGTTGATATCCCGTAATCAAATTATTGGGTCATTATCCAAGGGTAGTGTTGAAATTCTTCCAAACCGGATTGTTTGTACAGGGAATCCAATTCAATACAGTGCTTGGTGAAACATATGTTCAACGAGTGTTCAATTTTTTTGCAGTAAGACAAAGTATTACAATTTTTTAGGTTTCTCTATCAACAAATTTCACAAAATAGCAAGTTGAAGTAGTACAATAATATATGTGGCAATCAACTGTACAAATGCTATAGGATGAGAAGCGTTCATGGCAAATAACCCGAACACATGAAATTCCTTAAATGTCGTTTTGGTTAAACGCAAAATGCACTTATATAGCCTTTTCATTTTTTCATCTGAAAAAACAAATTAGTAACTTGATATATAATTGTGTTAGTTTGTTGAAATCTACGTCGATAACACTTAAACCCAATATTTTCGATAACCTATGATAAATCCTACATGTGTTTATCCATTGTCGCTGTCAATCAGAACAATCTCGATCACGTCAGCTTTGAAATAAAATCCTCATCGAAATCACTCCAAAATTTATGGTGCCATAGACAGACAAAAAATCATAGGTACGCACACACAGACTTAACTAACTTATAATAAATACCCTTCTTTTCCTGATGGACAAAAATTCGATTGTACTTTACAGCTTATATATTGCAGATTGTATTGCAATAACAGTAAAATTTTCCCAATTATTTTGTCTACTTATTTCAGTACCATGACAGAAGTAGCGTGACCCTTCTCCCGTGGCAGAAGTGTTAGTATTTAAATGATTTACTTCCTATCACTTTTGCGTTCGTAACAAGTTATTTTAGTTCCACGACAACAAGAATTGGTCTCCCGTGGCAGAAGTGTTAGAAATTGAAATGTTTTACTTCCTGTCACTTTAGCGTTATACGATTCAAATACACATGGACTTATTGTCAGCGCCTTTAGCGGATATTATAAAACAATAAAACAAATTCATACAGTAAAATTTTCCACATATGATATTAAACTGCTTTTTGATAAAGACTTAAATTTGGGACACAGAAGATTGATTTTGAGAACTAGCACATACAAATATGTAGCAAACTTCGTCTATCAGTCCAATCGAGTGTGTTTTGTAGATAATTCTACTTTGTTTTTGTTACATTTCTTTCAATATATACTGCAACATTAATTGTTACGCGATAAACACAATTTTACGTGGTGTTACTTATTACATGACATTTGATGAAGTATTAAAGTACTGTAAATCATTAGAATAAAAATTCGCTATATGATTAGCCTTACCTGCAACTGAAAGTTTTCCTATACAAAGTAAGCAAACAACTTGAGCCTTCGTTATATTACATTGAAACATTTGATATTCATAGCACAAGTTAAATATAATAATTATGTTCTTTATAACCCATAGTACAAGCAATAAAAGAGACAAATTATACTGTAAATTAAGTAACAAGTAATTAGTGTTAACCATATATTAAGTTTTATTAAAAATATTGGATATACTTTTAAAAAACGTGCAGGGAAGCAAAATTTAAACGTCATGCAAAATATAAAAGCTTTACATGACATCGAAAGAATTAAGGGCGGTACTTAGATCAATGAGCTTTACATTACTATGTCTATCTATATATTTTGTAGTCAAATCTTGCCGTGATGGTTAATTTTATCTGATTGATGATATTTACCTTTTAAATAACATTTTTTTTTTATTTGTAAGACTTTTCTGTCCAGAGAAATTAGCATCTTTTTGCAGCAGTATCCACAAGATTAAAAATCTAATAAAACGGTGGCCATTCCGGCTGGGGCTAAGAAGGGAGGGGGTATAATGATGGCCATCACCTATCTTGACCCAGCGATAGCCGAGGAGGTGGTGCTTGTCCAGGCTTGCGTCACCACGACTGCCCCGTGGACGTCGACGCCGCAGCTGCAAGATTTCGGGCGGCCCCGACGGCGGTGTGCAACGCAGGAATGTTGTGATTATATTTCAATGTACGAAACACAGTAACAAAAAAACCGTGGATCTATGGGTATATCATCTTATTCATAGTTCAATGTTTAAATTAAATGTAATTTTATAATTTGGTGTTATTTTTTAATCTTGTTAATTACTATTCCCGTACTATTTTTTATCTATCCTTTTCTGTATATTATTTTTTACATTGGCACAATTAAAACTACCTGGACTAATTAATTTTTTAATTGGCTGGTGCCAGGAAATATTTAATTTTTTACGTCTGTATTTAATACGCCCAAAAAGTACTGGTCTGATCTAAAAAATCTTTCACAATTAGAAGCTAACGTTTCTCTAGTAGATATATATTTGTAACTAGACAAAATAAGGGACCCTTACTAAAACTGCAATAATTTAACACAAGGTGTTAAAAAGTTATTAAATGTCTTTCATCGCATATGCTGCGAAAATCAATAACGCGTAGAAGAAAATATATTTCAGAATATTAAATAATGTATTAATATCTAAAAAACATTCGCAACACCGTATATCTGACTACTATTGTTAGAGTAAATAAAAAATAGTGATTATGTTCGGATTATGTTCTCCATACTTTCATGTTAATCTGTATCCCAATAAGTAACGTCAAGACTTCCTCAAAGCCTTTTTGAATAATGATAGGATGACTTTTCATTGTAATTCATTGATTAGACATTTAAAAAAAATTAAGTAATTAAAATTTAATTCTAAACAAAATACCAGTTTATAATAATATACTCGAAAAATAATATCGTATTTAATTGTATGTTAAATTAACACAATAAAATTCCAAATTAATATTATGTATGTCATTGTATATTAAATTAAATAGGCTCTAAAACTACTAATCTAATTCGAAAAAATCTTATTTCAGTAGAATCCCATATTATGCTTGATAAACATAGACTTTTACCGCTATCAAATGCTTGACCTCTACGAGAAAACTGGTGATAGGACAACGGAAGTAGAGGAGACTTACCCTTCAGTGCTAAGATAGGTGGTGCTTCTGTCAGTATGTGACTAAATTCAACTACTTAACGACTATACGACTAACTTCAACTACTTAACGACGATAGATCCAGACCTACTAGGATGAAATTTTGAATGTGCATTTCCATGGTTTGACAGACAAGTATTAAGAATGAAGCATTTTGGTTGAAGTTGGGATATGATGACTTCATTATGTAATAACCCAGTAATTGGGATTATTTCAATGATGTAGTCGGTCACGACTAGGTTGTAGAGTGGTATGTAGCCCGGGCAAAGACCAGAATTGTTACCAGATCTCTACCTTTTCCTACTACTATGGACTTAATAATCGTCATCGTCGTGTGTTGTTCGAATTTCATGCATGTAAGTATGCACAAAACTCAAACAAGACATCTTGAATAGACTAATCATCAATTTTTATATACTTTTAAATAAAAGTTAAACGCCGTTATGTATGAATTGTACGAGAATATTATAAAAGTAAGTATCTTAGTTTTTTATATAAATAGATATATCAATTATAAAAATATAATATTTTATTGTTGAATGGTTTGTGGTGAATAGTATTAACAATTATTTCACCACCAACACTGATGAACAAAGGCTACTTGTTATTGAGGAACAATGCCTCATTCCTACGGCACTGGAAAGTAATCACCCTTGCGACCTGACCTATTTCACATAATTTCTAAGCGACGTCGCCGATTACGTAGAAATTTTATATGAGTATTTCAGTACATTCCTGTATCGCTTAAAATACAACTAGGCCCGTTAGATGGAGCTACTATCAGTAAGTCATCTACCTGTGTAAAGCCAAAGAGGAAAAACTTGATTGTTGTGTGTTTGTTTGTATTTAATAGGCTCCAAAATGTGCTGAAACTTCTGAACCGACTCGTTATAATATTTTACTATAAGAAGCAGACATAATTGCTAATAAAAATACGCTACTTTATTTTAATGAAAAATTAAAATTTTGTCTAAAGAGAAGCTAGTATTTGATAAAATTAAAATTAACATTTAAAAGAACAGAAGATCACAAAAACGTTGGTGCATTCTCAAAATTGGTTGATGGAAAATTTTGGTGAGAACATTTCATGCTACGTTTTTTCTTTTAGATACATTTTTTATCATCTTTATTATATAATTTATATATGGACATCATGATATTGTTTCGGATGTAGATCAAAGACATTTCAAACTAAATTTGACACCAAAACACGTAATATAAAAGTTAGAGATCTATAAACTACTATAGCCAACTATATTAAATCTAATTGAGGTATATATCTATAGTCGACTATTTTAAATCTAATTGAGGTACGTGCAGAGGTATGCAGTGCAACTGTGTATAATACCCATATGATTATAAGTAAGCCGATTTTGTTCGCAAGATATAACTATATTGCAAGATATGTTGCTTTTTTCAGTGGCGTAAAGTTCCAAGTTTAAGTTTACATTTAATCTATTTAACAATACAAAGCTATAAAGAAAAACGACAATAGAAAAATGATTCATAAAAATTGAACATCTAGCACATTAATTTTTTATCTAATTTCAATGTTGAAGTTAAATGTTAAATTTCAAGTTTTAAGCAACGTTAAAAAAAACATAGCATTTTTGGTGTAAAAACTTCTTTAGCGGCATTGCGCTCTTTTTTAAAAGCGAGATCTAAAATAAAGCGTAGATTCATAGCTGTTTTTGTACTGCTCAGACATTTTGGAAGAGTATATTATTTGCAATGGATAATACGCGCGCCGCAATATACCTATCATTACATTCTCAAAAGACAACACGATGACAGTTTAATACGTATAATATCAACAGACATTGCTCTATTTGTTCCATCTTGAAAATAAGCTCTACGTGTAGACGAGCATTGTTCGTTATACGGTTGATATGATGACGCTCCTAGCCGTCACGTAGTCTTACTTTAGCGAATTTTTGTCAAGCCAAACGCAGGTTATTGATATAATAATAATATTGCATAAATGATAGTTCTTTCTTATTGATAATCAAAGAAATTCGTGCAAAACTATTCCCAAACCATCCCAAAATATCAAAACTGCACAACGTTAATATTCAAGCTTTCATTTCTATCGGCACTTTATGTCTAGCGTTTGTGGACTTTGAAAAAGCCTTTGATTCGGTTGAAGCATGGGCGGTGTTTCAGCCATTATAGCGGTGCGGCATCGACTATCGATACATCAAAGTGTTGAGGTGTTTGTACGAAAAAGCTACTATGTCGGTCCGATTACAGGATCAGAGCTCGAAACCGATCAAGTTGCAGAAAGGTGTGAGACAGGGAAACGTTATTTCTCCAAAACTGTTCGCTGATGCACTGGAAGATGTCTTCAAGCTTCTGGACGCGAAAAGACTCGGCATCAATGTTCATGGCGAGTACATCACTCACCTACGCTTCGCAGACGATATCGTGGTCATCGTGGAAGACGATATCGTGGAAGCGCTGGAACACTTGAGCATAATACTCGGTGACCTCGATAGAGTTTCCCAACAGGTGGGTCTTAGGATGAACTTGGATAAAACGAAAGTCATGTCCAATGTTCATGTTGCACCTATACCAGCTCAAGTTGGGAACTCAATTCTAAAAGTTGTTGATCACTATATATACCTCGGTCAAGCTGTTCAGTTACGTAAATCCAACTTCAAGAAAGAGGTCGACCACCGAATCCAACTCGGATGGGCAGCGTTCGGGAAGCTAAAGGTATCTTCTTGTCCAAATTACCGCAGAGCCTAAAGTCGAAAGTCTTCGACCAGTGTATCTTACCAGTGATGACATATGGAACTGAGACTTGGCCGTTAAAAGTGGGCCTCTTAAATAAGCTGCGAGTCGCTCAGCGTGCTATGGAGAGAGCTATGCTTGGTGTTTCTCTGCGAGATATGATCCGTAATTCGGTGATCCGCAAGAGAACGAGAGTAACCAACATAGTTCAGAGAGTTAGCAAGCTGAAGTGAGAATGGGCAGGCCACATTGCTCGCAGAACTGACAAGCGCTGGGGAAGAAAGGTTCTCGAGTGGTGGTCCCGCACCGGAGCACGAAGTGTTGGACGACCTCCCATGCGGTGGACTGATGACCTGGTCAAAGTCACGGGGAGTCGCTGGATACAAGCGGCTAGTGACTTGTGGCGCTCTTTGGGGAGGCCTAAGTCCAGCAGTAGACGCCCTCCGGCAGATGATGATGATGATGATGACGATAATTAAACATTTTTTAAACGCTGTTTTCGAAACAGTTTTAGTTTCAATTTCGGTTAATGACTAACATAGCAAGGCAAATATTTCATCACATCTGGACAAATTAATTGAAATTTGCAATACACGATAAATATGATGTAACTAAGCACAGGACTGCATTTTCACCCCGTTTTGGTCCGGGCTCCTTTGCAGAATAGACTATCTGCCTTCCTACCAGTCAGCTCGTAAAAGGCGAGCATAGGCTTACCGTCACTAACACCGTGGCATCTTACTAGGTGGTAGAGTTCCGCATCGACTGGCCCGGATTTGCACCACCGCCTTACCTATTCCTGCCATCATAACGTCCAATGCTTGCAGTTGAAGGATCAGCCAGCCGGAAAACTTACTTTTGCTCGAGGTCTAATACCCCGGTCTCAGTTTGGCAACTAACCATTACCATCTTTAGTGTCTCTAGGCGGTGTGAATTTTGTACCATTAGGAAATCCATCTGCCTTCCATTATCATAAAAAAATATAAAAAACAGAAACAACTCAAACTCCGTGCCAAATGAAAAACAGTTGTGCCATTCTAATAACAACAACAAAAACAAGAAATTGAATTTGGAAACATTAGCGAATAATCCATTCCAAAAATATTTTTTTTCACAGCATGATCAAAAGGCGAAAGGTTTCAACCTTAGTACTCGTACAAACATAATAGGACGTACCAATGCACTGTTATGGTCTACTTCTTGTTTTAACAAAATTATAGTTTCCACTCCCATAATAGCGTAACCAAATGTTGCTACAATGTAATAGAATACCTAAAAGTAATTTAAAAAAACTATTAAAATATCATCATTTGAACAAAATCTTCATGTTAGGACTTTATCACTAGAAAGAACATGTTATTATAGTGGTACTTTAGAAAAATTAAAGCCTAAAAAAACTGCGAGAAACTGCAGCTTGTAAGAGATAAGCGTTCAATTGTAATTACAACCATATTATTTCTTTTATCAAAACAAAAAGGAAATCCATGTGCGTATTTTTAAAAAGGGCATGTATTTATTCGATTACAAGCTGTACTCGGATCTGCATGATTGGAATAAATAATTATGGCTCCACTTTTACAAAATCATACTCCGATCTGGACATCGCCAAATAATGTAACTGTAAATAATAGTTGCGCAATATAATTTTCAAAACGGGAAGTGGATTAAATTCAACTGGCATGACAACTGGCTTTCACACAGTCAAACATACATACGTTGCAAGTCAAATAAACTATTTTAAAAATATACTTACATGTAGCTGACTTGTTTTTGAAATTAACATGAATGATCGTAGTAAACATTTGTAATATGGTAACATTTTGTATTCAAATGCATTGTGCAATCTTCTAAAGCATTTGGCTTTATTACGTGACATTGTTTTGCTCGGTACACTTTGGTTTAAAATTATTTCAGATGTCCACGAATTTAACATATGCCTCAATAGTTTCATGTTGAAAGTAGAGTAAACTATATCCAGATCGAAATACAAATAGCCAACTACCGATATAATAAGCAATATATCTGGCAGGGTAAAACTTATTCTAATAATAATATTAGAAATATAAAACATTGAAAGTGCTACGAAATTTAGCCAAGCAGTCATTTTTAATAATCTTTTGTTTTGATATGGTAGAACTTTCAAAATGTCTTGCATGTTTAAAATATGTTCTATATTATAATTTTGATACAAAATATTTTGTGTGCAATTCAAAATGAAACCAACAGCTACAGCTATTGTTTCGAATAGAAGGCCGAAAGTTATAAATGTAAGTCCAAATCCTTTTACAAGCTGGTAGTATATTAAATTTCGAATTGAAGTTGATGTTATTTGTAACAAAACAATAAACACGGTTAAAGAAACGGTTTTGCCGTTGATTTTTCTAATATAATTGTTACTTATAATGTACTTTTGGAAAAAGAAAACGCGTTGAATAAAATGAGGAAATAATATATTTTCCACCTCGTTACTGATAAAGTTACTTCTTAATATTTCTCTTCTGTTTTTCTTATTCATCATGTTAGGATGTATAAAATATTTATGACAATATATGACAATGCAATGCAATATATGACAAAATCTTCTGCCTTATTTTTTTTAAAAAGACATTAAATTATGTTTACATTATTTAGTTTCTTTATGTATAGAAGATTAAAATGTCATGTGAAAAAAAAATCTCTAAAAATGTATTTGCTAGTCCCAGTAGTAAAGTTTGATTGGTCGTTTTGTTCGTAATTATCATTTCTAATACTCAATATTACTTATTTTTCTGCTCTTCTTTCACAAATTTTAAGAATATCTATTTTCACACTAAGTAGTGATTACAGCATGTTTAAAACATATTTCCTCTTTATTTACTGTATGCAGGTTAACAAATTTCTTATCCATCTTTACACTTGTGAGTACTACTTTGTATTGTATTGTTTTAATATAAATAAAGTTATTGACTTAGGCACCTACTTCACAAAACCAATTTATTTAATGTGTCGTATTTATAAATGTAGCACCTTTTCCAATCAATTTTATTGATTTGAGAAACCAAAAATGTATTACATTGTCGTGTATAGTAAGCATGTATGTACCTATTACCCATAGGAATAAAGCATTTTACCGCGGCAATAAGTATTCTTTGTTTACTAAAATAAATAATAGTAGCCCGTCCCGGCTTTGAACATTTTGTCAAATCGGTTCAGTAGTTTCGGAACCCACTAAATACAAACAAACACAAAAACAATCAAATATTTCCTCTTTAACACTATAGTGTAAATGATATACCGACAACAGCTCCATCTACCGAGTCCAATTGTATTTTTAATTCATATAGGAAACCATCGATATTCCCATACAAAATTTCAGCCCAATTAGTTTAGCCGTTTAGAATTCATGTTAAATAGGTATTTAAATACGGAAAGATAATTTTTAAGACTCTCTGTTCTATTTACCCGTTGTCTCGTGGGAATGAAGCATAATCCCACTTTAAAAAGTAACTTAAATTGTTCAGGGATAATAATGGATTCCAGTGGTAAAAAAAAATTAATTATTCAATACACACATACCAAAAATCAATAATCAACAATCTTTCCTCTTTGTAACTAGTAACTTTGTTACATTAAAAAATAAGACATTTTGGTGCAAATGTTCTGAATATGCTAGTAGGTACATTACCTACATTACGGCGACTATTTTTCATTTCTAAGTATAGAATACTTGATTAGGTGTGCATAACAAGTGTCTGTGAAACCATGGAAATACACTTACAAAATTTCAACCCACTCGGTCAAGCCGTTTAGTACTTGCACCTCGGAACTTCTACATACCGATAGCAGCGCCACCTATTTTGAAACGAAAATGTTATTCTCCCATACCCCGTTGTCTTTTTACGGTATTACGGTTTGCTGTAGTAATCAAACATTTTACCGCTGTGTAAAGTAGTAGTTCTATACAAACGAACAAACAATCAAATCTTTCTCTTTATTAGTCTATAGCCTGTTTTGTAATCTTAGAGCCTGAATTGACAGATTTAAATGTCAAAATTACAAATAATAATACCTGTGCTGTTTCTATAGTGCTGTCCTACGATACCGATTTTTTTCCAAACGTAAATTATTGTCGATTTTTGAAAAATGATGAACCTTAATTTATTCGATTCTACAACTGTAATTAACTGCTTTTAACTAACATTGAAAAAAAGAACGTTATTTCTAAGAATCCCTTATTTAAGATAGCGTACTGCCGAGGTGATCCCATTACCACCAAGTCTAGTTCTGCTGATGGAATCGAATGGAAGTCGAGAAAAACGCATTTGTGGTGTAATTAGACGAAATTTTATTGAAACCCTAGTCGTTTTTGCAATTTTCTTAGTTGTAAATTATTCTAACTTCTCGTAATTAAATCTACTGATGTCTTCAAATACGTTTGTTGTACCTGTTATGTGCTAGTTATCAATTACCTGCTGTTATTTTATTATATTAAGTTTGGCAATTTTGGTTCTGTTACATTGGTGTTTTACTATTTGTATTATTTTTTAAATAAAAAAATAGCCCTAGGGCCTGGAAAAATTACAGAAATTGATTGTAAAGTAAGCAAATTATAGAATAATAATAATAACATTTATTTGATCAAATAGGGTAAGGAGGATCTTAGATATAAAACAAGTTCTTAATCCTATTTTACCAAATAGTTGGCATGCAATTCGTATTGATGACCCAGCAAGGATACTGTGTTCTTTCGGGTCCTCTGTCTAAAATAGACCATCTGCCGTGCTGCTTAACAGCCTGCTGTAAGAGGCGAGTAAAGGCAAAACGAAATAAAGTCATTCACTACTGAACCACTTGTGGTAGAGTTCTGTGCAGCAACTTATCCGGACAGACATCCACCGCAACACTGATTCCTGCCACCATAATCACAATGGTATTTTCCAGTCCAGAGGGTAGGCAAACCAGTAGACTTGCACAATTGGAACAACTTTTGACAACTTGTCCGGACAACCCGGACAAGTTGCCCGTACTCGTTGAAATTCGAGAACGGCTGAACCGATTTGGCTTACTTTGGTTTCAAATTATTTAGTCAAGCCCAGGGAAGGTATAAAGGTAATAAAAAGGGAAACACTGCGAGGAAACTAGGAAAAACAACATTTTGATTTTTTCCACACAAACTGAACGGGTGGAACGAAGTTTGTCGGGACAGCTAGTGACATATAATATTTAACCAAAACTCGTCTCTTACGAGCTACTTGGAAGAGGGGCAGAGAGTATACTCTAATTTGCGGAACTGAACCACACTGGGGTATGTCTTTTCTATCACAGATGTAGAATAGGTTTTTAATTTGCTAATTCCGCGTTAGCAACGTAACTGCTGTGGCAAGAAGTCTTCAAAATGACACAGAATGTGACAAGCCTTACTAACATTGAAACCGCCCACCACGACGACAAGACCACACATAAAGTAAAAACTCGAAAAATAATATAAAATGTCACGTCCTTCGCATGTGAAAACCCTACTTAAAGTTCCCACCACCCACCACAAATAGAGTCCGAACTCGGTTTTCTGTAGTGAGTACTTAGACAAGGTTGGCGAAGGACGTGAAAATCATGTTATTTTCCAGATGGGTGGTGGGAACGTTTGTTGAGAATGTCACATTCTTTGTCATTTGGAAGACTTCTAGTCACAACAGTTACACTGATTACGCGGAATTAGCAAAATAATATATATATAATTAATATTCTACATCTGTGATAGAAACGACATAGCCCCGTGATGTTCTGATTCCGTATATTATTATAAACTATCTGCCTCTCTTCCAATCAGCTTCTATATTTTAAATAGATTTTAACCAGAACCATAAAGAGAACCAAATCCAGAACCTATTTTAATATTTTAAAAATGAACTGTCCCGGTGAATATCATTCCTCCCTTTCAACTTTTATGGGAAAAATTAAAATATTGGTTTTTCTAGTTTCTTCGCAGTATTTTCCTTTTTCTTATCTTTAAAACTTTCCCTGGACCTAAACAAATACTTAAGAAAAAAATAACCAAATTGATTCAGCTGCTCTCGAGTTTTAGCGTTACTAACGAACAACAATTAATTTTGATATATTTTTGGCCTCGGTCCCAATTCTGTTTAGGAGCTTTTTTTGTTGAAAGTTCACTTTCATTCACACGTCACACTTTATCACGTTCAGCATTTATCATAATAATTAGCATACTTTTAGCTTGAGCTTTTGTTCTTTTAAGGAGATTTTTAGATAAGTAACAGCTACGACATCTTATTCTATCGTAATATAATTTTTTACAGTAATTTAATACGTATTTATTGAAGTTATACTTCATTTGTCGCGTTAGGAAAAAACGGTGAGGGTAAATTTTTACGATGCGCGCGCACACCGTCACGAAACACCGACATGATGAAGTTAGCTATAAATAACATTTTAGTTTTTCAAAAAAAGTAAAAGTAGTCCTTACTTTCGTATTCTACGTATGTTTGCGTGAGAACTGACAATTGTATTCACAATATTTCTTTATTTCTATGGTTAGTGTCATTTTGTCTATAAATGTAAAATAAGGCATAATATAAATTTTTTAAAAATATTTTTATCTTATTACGCCGAAGAAGTATAACTTCTAACGCGTGTACATAAGTACACACACAATTTTTTTTATTTTTACGTTTCATGTTTGAGTTCTTTATTACATACGTTTGAAATAGTCTTATCTAATTTTAACAAAAAAACCCAATTATCCTAAATTTTTAGCAAGATAATAATTCCTAAATTGCCTTCTTACTAGACACATTGTTTGACAAATGATGATTGTGTATACGAGTTTCATTGACATTAAGTAATTGTTAATACTTATGTATTTGAGTAGCTAAATAATGCTTTTATTATGATATGATAAAAAGATTGTTATTTCCGAAACTTAAACAAAAATGCATTGAAATGTTATGACATTAGTCATTTTTTATTATAGTTTTTTACTTCATATCGTTTACGCTTGGTGGAACGCCATTCCAGACACAATTCATCAACGTCACGTTCAGTTTCGCTAAGAGCATGGGCTACTAAAATTGAAGTTCTTTGAAATGTGAAATTATTATTTGTACATAACTAAGCTGACGGGACTTCTTAAAAAATATTCAGTGGTGACATTGGTAAACTAACCTAGCTTTTCTTTCAATTAAACTTTTTAGACAAATAAAGTTTTTAATAATTTTCATCTATTTTTAATAGTATTTAGTGTTTCTTATTTATTTCAACTATAAAAAAGAGATAGTAGTTACAAAGAATATTAAAAGGTAGCCGTGGTATTTTCTGTGTCTCCTTATAAAAGGACCAGCTTATATAGCACTTTTGGTACTATTTATAGGAAAATCATTACACCACTAGGACTATTAAAACAGCAATTACCATAAGGAATATGTTGGTGTTGGATGTGTAAAAACGTAGTCCTCGCGCTAAGCACTGTTACTACCTCCGATGAAGTTCTGACTTCTGCCAAACGGACTCCTAGGACTGAGGATTACCCTTCGTAATTTTCACGTCGCGCTTCACTTATGGGAACCAGTGAACAATTTATCTTTTCAAAAAAAATGTTTAATCGTCTTAAAACTTGCACATTGTTTTGAATAACTTCTTTTTTAGGTATATAGTTAAAGTGCGTCGAACTTACACCGCCTATGTCGCACGCGCGCTGCTGCCTCATCATCATCATATAGGTGGGTATTAGAGACAAGTGAAATATTGCTTCTAAACTATTAATTAAATTTAAAACATACATTTATGTGGACTACACTTCTAACATCATATTACATTTTAGAAACTAACAACAAAATGACAATTTACAAAATAGCGGTTTAATTCTGATTTTGAATACATGTAATTAACATATAATTTGTAATAAGTGAAACAGACTCTACACGATTAACAGAATAAATAATATATTTTAGTATTAATGCAAAGTGAAAAAAAAATCCATTACTCGCCAATATTACAAAAAAGCGAATTGAATTAGTACAACAACGTATGTAGCGATCAATCCTACGAAATTTAAAGGATAAGAAGCATTCATGATAAATAACCCACACACGTAAAATTCTTGGAATTTAATATGAGTTAAACGTAGTATGGTTTTATAAATCATTTTTAATCCTTTATCTGAAACAAAGCGATAAATTAAATTTTGGTTAAACTCAAAACATTGAAGAAGTTAGTACTTTTCCTAATAAAATGCTATTGTAATATTGTATCTAAGAAGAAGGGGGAGTTATTATATAAAGTGCTAAGCGATACGAAAATTAGCAAAGTAGGTGTTTCGCACCAGGTAAAAACATTGCAGTATAGACAACCGATCACCGATTGCTAACTTCAAATAATAATTGTGATAGCTGTAAAATTTCCACGACAACTCACATTCCACGTGCCTATTTGACACTCTCCCCGCCTCGATTCTCGTGTACGGGCTTGGCGTGATGGGTGGCGGCCCCCATCGCCGCATCTGCCTATTTTCCTACCACCATTACATTCGTCCGTGTTAATCGTCTTTAATGTAGCTAGTAGTTTTAATTATTCCAATTACCTTTACGTTTAAGACATCTTTTACGGCCCAATAAATGTTATACTAGGAATAAACTAAGATTAAACAAATTTTCTGTTAATAAACTTGGATAGCCATCATCGTGTATAGCTTCAGTATAACTGTCCATGCAAGGCTTATTCCAACCGTTACCCTAGTTTGAGTGCCGAATATCTATTATAAATTGAAAAAATCTTCCTTCCTCTGACATCGATACGTTTTTTCGTTTTACTTCGGCTAAATTTAATATTTCAATTATTATAACTATTGTGACGAATTTAGAATGTGATAAACCGATTACGCAATGTAAGGAAAAAAAATATAGTTTAAAAGTAGCTTTAATTAAATAGCTATTTTTGCTGTAAGGGGTAGGCAGAGGCACAACCAGGGCATCCACGACTAGCCTTTGCAAGTTGCAAGCCTATCGTCCACCGGGTAAAGTTATTCTTGATAAGAAAATTAAAAATAAAAACACGTTTCCTAATTTTTTTTGTTGCCCGACCTTGGGTTGAACCTTAAGAAATCAAGTCTGATGCCGGACCGCTAGAACATAGAGGCGATCGTTACAGCAATGGCAAATTGTAATTTGCGATCTTGCTGTTCAGTGCAGCTATCCATAAATAATATATGGCTCGTAATTGTTCTGAAGTTACGCAGAGTTCACCTGTTAGAAAATACACCTTGACTGTTCATGATTTATTCTAAGTATGACTATTCCTAGTATAACCATGGTATTAAGAAATATTAGTTTATTTTTATTTGTAAGGCTTTTAGAATTATCTTGACATGTTTTCGTGTCAGGAAGTATGTCTTAACGCGCTTATTCTATTGCGCTTTTTGTTCTAAAATTTATTGATCTTAGATATCAACAGAGGTGCTCATCAAAGTTTCAATTTAAATAATTAATGTAGACGATATCGGGTAGGTATAGTTGATCGAACTTGACAAGCCTTTAAACTGTGTTATACGAATACAGATTAAATGTTATACCTCTTACTTCTTAATTATTTTGGCTAATTTCAATTAACTTTCAAAATGTAATTCGTTCGTTCGTTTCAAAATGTAAACGTTGTTCATTTTTGATATTTTGGAATGGTTAGGTAACAATTTTGCACGAATTCCTTTAATTATCAGTATGAAAGTACTATTATTAATGTGGTAGAATACCATATTTATTTATTGCGCTTTTGTACACAAACATGACAACACGAACATTCACGCAAGCGCCCTGCGCCGTCTAAATGAAACAGCAAGCGCTGGCATACATTTTCGCCGCGCCGTAGAAAGAGAGGGGGATTCTTCCTCTTCTACGCCGCGCCGGCTGTTTGCCCCCATCCGTCCTACGAATTTTCGATCAGGTCACATATGCTGACGCGAGTTTAGAAGTTTATACCCATTCCAAAAAAAATGCACAACGTCGATAAAGAAGTTTTTACTTAAAAAAACCGGTTTTCCTTTATTTTGACAAACTAAAAAGAAAATCGAATTTTTTACTCAGATTTTAAAATGCACTTACCGGCTATCGTAAGTTTTCTTCTTCCAAGTAAACAAATAACTTGAGCCTTGGTTACGCAGCATTTAAATGTTTGGCATTCGTAGCTCAAACTAATTATGATAATTAATTTTTTGACTATCCTTAACGCAATTGTAAGGAAAGCTGTATAATACTGTAAACCAACACATTAATACTTGTTATTAAAACTTGTAATTAACCTTTTACTATGTCTAGTTAAAACTGATGGAACTTATCAAAGCTTAATAAGTATTAAACTGATAGTATTTTACAGTTTCAATTTTATGTACTGGAAGCGCAATCCTTCATTTATTATTTTCTTAGAGCGGTTTATATATCAGTTAAGTGTATATTCGTAATAGTTTGGCATACGGATGGAGATATGAAGCCACAAACTAGTAAGAGAACTACACGTTTAGACCGCCATCTGGAGAACATTGGCATTAGACCGTATGCAAGAATTGAACACAACATCTAACATTTCATTCCTTTTTTTTAATTGCAACTAAGCTGAAGAAGCTAAGAAGCTATATATACAGCCACGTTTTAAAATAAAAAAAACTTCACGTGGAAATATTGCACTGTCATTCTGTACGGTTGATTTTTTTTTTAATTTTCATTACCTGGCGTGAATGGAGATGTCTAATCTAAAAGAGTTCCGTTGTTTGCCATTAGGCGACGGAAGACATATATGATATATCATAAATTATTTGCATTTTTAAATACACACTTTTGTGTCAAATCGAAAAGGACCTCAGTCAAACAAATGTTTTAAGTGAAATAGAGAATATACAGTTGTAAAAAACAGCGACTCGCCTGGATTGGTACCACCACCTTACCTATTCTTGCCGCCATAACGTCAATGCTTGCTGTTGACGTGTTCCGGTTGGAGGGTAAGGTAGCCGGTAAACTGACTTTTGCTCGAGGCCTTACATCCCGGCCTCATGTTGGCAACGCATTATTACCATCTTTGGTGTCTCTAGGCAACGTGAATTTCTTATCATCAGGAAATCCGTCTGCTTGTTTGCCTTCCAATATTATAAAAAAAAACAAGTTCACTGGCGGTGTTCCAGTTAACAAAATGTTCCTTTGAACAGCGAAATACACATACAGTTTGAATGGCTTATCTTGTACAATATAAATGAAATGAAGTTCCTTTTTTATTGTATTATGTGTATTTATTTTTTTATTGCATGCAAAGATTTGTGGTGGAGCTAAGATGTATTTTAATTTCAAAGGAAAATTTTGCTAACTGGAACATCGCCAGTGTATGTTTTTGTACATACAAAGATACCATGAACAACGAGACGATGGAATATTACCTTTTTTGTAGTTAAATAAAGCTTAACATGAAAATTTAATAGAAGCTAAAGTTTCCAGTGTTTCTGCGGGTCTACTGAGTAGAAAAGACTATCAACCTCTCCTAGACCGCTCATAAGAGGCGAGTATTGGTTAGAATGTAGGTCATCACTAATAAGATCACTAGAAGAAGAGTGCTACGCAGCAACTTACCCGGGTAGGAATTCACTGCCTTACCAATTCCTGCCACCGTAGTGACTCATGTTCTGGCTCAGAAAGTAGAGTAGCCGATAGATTTGCACAATATGCCTAACATGACATGACAGCGAAGCACCTGTAAAATCTAAAGAGTCCATAGGCTCTGTTTATCTCTTACCATCAGGAGAGTGTTTGTTTGCTGATCTCTCACATAAAAAAAGAGTGTGTGTACTCATGTACGCACGTAAGAAGTCATACTTCTTTAGCGTAACAATCCAAAAATAACAAATAATAACACAACGCGTACATACATAAATATACATAAATAGCATGCAACAATAATTAAAAATCATAAAATATAATTAAAAATAAAAAGGTTCGCAACTAACTTCAGGGTGTTGCTTTTGACTGTCACATTTATCTGTCGGTGTGCGCGCGCATCGTAAAAATACACTCTCATCTTTTTTCCCAATCGCGCCCAAAGAAGTATATTTTCAAAAAGTCCGCAGTTCTATTTGGAACTAAGTGTCGAAACACACTATGCCGATAGTACGCAATTGTATATCGACATCATTTCGCTTGCATTATGCCAAAATTACTTCGCGTTATAGTTTACAAACGAACTTCAGCTTAACGAAAGTTCACCGGCATTCGGTGGGAACATATTATTGACGACCGAAGTTCGGTACGATTTCATTCAGTACGATGGCATTGGAAATGCGTACTCACAAAGTTGCGCAACAGAATTCGTGCCACAGAAGTTCTGTACTTTTTTTATCCTACGCTTTTTAAAATGTTTTGAACCACAACCACATCGTCCAAACTACTGTTTTCTATTGAGCAAAAAAAAATCAGTATACTCATGGTGACTCATATCAGCCGAAAACATAAGTAATTAAAATTAGCCGAATACCTTTGACAGTGGTGGTAATTGTGTTGCGCACTCACTCAACTAATATTAAATTATCGCTGTCTTCTTTCAACAAAAATAAAAGACAGAGACAAAACACTTTTAGTGCTGTCAAATTAGACCGTACCGTCATTTCTACAGACATTTAATCAATCAATCGAAAAACATTGATCAAAAACGTCACAATTTAACACGTTCGGACTAATGTGACCTGTCTAAAATGTTCCACCTCTTTTGTTTTTGTTTCGTTTGAAAAAATAGCATGCATCTAAAACGAGTTTAGTTTGTGAACAGCAGAATTACCACCAGTGTTCTTAAAGCAATCTGGGTTAAATAATTAATTACAATGATGAAACGTGAAATGATCATACCCATGCAGTATGCGGGTTTACTTCTTGTTTCAAAGATATTAAGCTTTGTGCTCCAAGAATAGCATCAGCAAATGTTGTTGTTACATAATAAATTATCTGTAAACAAGCAATTAAATTAAAACACTAGCGAATGCTGGTACCACTGAGCTGGTCTAGCGATGAAGCTCCAAGATAGGAGACGTAACCTCAAAATGCCTACTGGTAAATCTATCAAGTTTAAGCTCGTTAGATTCATCTTAACTACATCTTTATATATTTTCTTATAACCAGGACTTGATGACAAAGACCTGTTGAAAGAACTAGGAAGTGGCTGATGTGACCTTGAATGGAATAAAAATCTAACAGGTTTAGTAGTTTCGAAGCCTATTCAATGCAAACAAACAAAAATCCATTTTTTTTCTCTTTACGATGATGTATCCACCCATTCTAAAAATAAGACATTTGGTGTCATTATTCTCTATATGCTCATATGTACATATTTATGCATTGTATAAGCATATTAAGCTCAGTGCACACATTGTGGCGATTAATTTTCATTTACATATATAGAAAAAAATATTAGGTATGCATGATATACCTAACCGTGTATGTAAAAAAAATGGAAATACAAAAAAGTATCTTCTCGCCCATATGAAGAGGTAGGCAGAGGCACAACCAGGGTACCCACGACTAGCCGACGATACTAAGTCCCACAATGTGATAGGTGGCAAGCCTATCGTCAACCGGGCACATATCCTATCCCGAGCAACATTTTTTTTAATTAGAAAATTGGAAAAATCTAATTTTCTATTGTTGCCCGACCCGGGATTCGATCCCAGGATCTCATGCAGTCAAGTCCAACAACTGAACCGCTAGACCACAGAGGCGATAAAAATAACAGAAAGAAATACAGATACAAAATTTCAAACCATTCGGTCAAGAGTATGTATATGTTCTACTACCCAAGCGAAATAGGGAGGTAGGTAGGTTTAGATTATTTTTTTAACTCCGCAATATGTTTTAAATAGTAATAACTATGTGTATCCCTGGACAAGTTACATAAATTGAATTAAACGCCAAAGTAAGCAAACTATATTATCCTTGTGTCATGGGTGATATGGATCGTTTAGTTTTAATGATCAACAACAATCAATCTAAAAGTATTGAAAACAGGTAGGTAAATAGATAGGTTTAGATCGATTTACATAATTTCGTCATGTCTTTGACTGCCTCGTTGGTCGAGTGGCTAGCGTACACGCCTAACTACATCGACCAACCGCGAGGCTCGGGTTCGATTCCTGACGGGGCAGGCATTTGTGTGACGAACATTTAGATGTAGACATCCCGGAAATGCAGACCTGCGTAACGTCGTATAACGTTATGCATTTTTGATATTTTTGAATGTTTAGGGAATAATTTGCACGAATTGCTTTGACTATCAGTATGAAAGTACTATTCTTTATGTGGTAGAATACAATATTAATTTATTGCGCTATCGTATACCAACATGACAACACGAACATTCGCGCAAGCGCCCTGCGCCGTTTAAACGAAACAGCAGGCGCAGGCATACATTTTTGCCGAGCCGCGCCGTAGAAAGAGAGGGGGATATTTCCTCTACTCCGCTGCGCCGGCTGTTTACTCTCTATCCGTCTCACGAATTTTTGATCAGGTCACGTCGTCTCAGAACATTTTGCACATTCCAAAAAAGTGCGCTGCCAAAAAAGTTTTCACTTCATAAAAACAAATAAATACGTACATGCAGTTGACTCGTTTTTGAAATTATCACGAATGACTGTAATATTTTTTTGAAACATCGTAATATTTTACATTCAATTGCGTTGCCATATCTTTTGTCTATATAATACAAGTTAGTTTTGGTTGAATGTTTTATAGAAAGCGATAATTTTCGTGACCACAATATTAATAAATCATTTAACAATTTTATATGAATAATAGAGTTTATCATAAGTATATCAAAATACATACTACCAAGACTTATAATTGTAGCTAAAATATCCATAAGACTGAAACTAAAACTGTATATGATAATTACGATATAAAATATTATTACTGATATTAAATGAGCCCAAATGGTAAGTTTAAGTGGCTTTTTATTATTATAGGGTAGTAATTTTAAAACCTCTTGCATATTTAAAATATTCGCTATATTGTGATTCTCATAAGTAAAATTTTGTAAACAATTCATTATCAATCCTACTGACCTCATTCCTATTTCAAATTGAAGATAAAACTTTATAAACTCTAATTTTGTCCCATTCAGCACTTGACATATTACTATATTGCGAGTTGAAATTGATATTATTTGTACAAAAACACTACACAAAGAACAAACAATTACATAAGTGTTATTATTTTTTATAAAATTATTACATATTGTATATTTTTGCAAAAAACACAGACGTTGAATGGAATGACAAGGTGCGATTATAGATTTTATCTCATTACTTATGTGGTTACTTGTGATTTTTTTACTCCTAAGGTTTATCATTTTTAAACAGTAACATGAATTTTAATTTAAGCAAAAAAATTACACGTGCTAAGAAAAGAAACTCTTTAATTATGATTTGAACTACACAATTGAATGTCGCTAGCACGAATTATTGAAAGTTTTTTTTTTTTCTAGAAGCATGAAAAATTTAAATTCACACGGTATACTTAGTATATTACGTGTTGATATTTGAATAATTTTACTTTGATGGAGGCGTGTGGATAAAGTAATTTACTTAAGACATCAATTTCATTACACCACAACAAATAATATTTGTTTTATTTTATTACGCCTTATAAAAAAATCTAAGTAACGTTATTCTGACGAGATATGATGATAAAATATATAATAAGGTAAGGTAAGGCTTTAACCGTTTTAAGCTACGTTATATTTGTTAAAAACGCGAAAGGGCATGCTCCGCTGGTTTGGTCATGTGGCGATGGATAGAATGACAGATGAAAGATTGACAAAGCAGACATACAATGCGAACGTGGATGGATGTAAGTACGCGGGGAGACCAAGGTTGACATTACAGTTCAGATCTCTCGGATATTATACGAGGGTGGAGACAAGAATATCTGAAACCGGCGTGTTTGTTTGATAAGGGTAATGAATGTGAAAGAAGCCAGACAGGTTTATCAGGATCGTGATGTCTGGCGCTCGATACTCCCTGCCTACCCCGTAAGGGACTTGGTGTGAAGATATGTATGTGAAGGGTGAAAAAGTGGTTAAAAGTTTTATATGAAAGTCCTTATTAATGGGCTATTGATTAAAAATAAATAAATGCGTTTGAAAATTAATAAATTATTTAAACCGTTTTTAATTTAAGTCCAGTTCTTTAAACGTATTTACTGCAAACGACCAAAGCTGTGGGTAACAGCTAGTCAACTATAAATGTGATAGAAATTATCATTAAGTAATTATAATTATAAAAGTAGCTACGTTAATTAAAACCGAATTCAAAAGTAATAAAAAAATAAAAAATGTTAAAGATTTAATAATAATTATGTACTAAGTACCTGTTACTGATATGTGCTATTTACTAATAAAAAATGTTTGAGGACTTTTTAATACTCAATTTAATTTATTACCTACTAATAATATAATTGTTAGTTTAAGGCTTGGCACCGACTACAAACCTATTAGTAAATAGCACATATTAGTAATAGGTAGCATATAATTAATATTAAATCTTTGTTATTTTTTAGTTTTGAAGTCAGTTTTAACTAACATAGTTATTTTAATTTAATAATTTTTAGTTTATTGCTGATATGAATAAAAATGAACATCGGCATAGGTGAAAATAGGTAAAAAATGCTCATAAAATAAAAACTGATGGGACTACCTGAATCAATTTTTTATGGGACTAATTCGAAACTATTTCGCATCAAACAAAAAATGAATTTCGTAAATCGGTTCAGAAACAACGGAAAAATCGGTGTACATACATAAAAAAATACACCGGCCGAATTGATAACCTCCCCTTTTTTTGAACTTGGTTAAAACTATACGTTAATTCACTAATAAAACTAATATTTGTATCATGGTTCTTCTTACAGTAAATACGCTAGACTGACCATGAACTGAACACCAACTAGTATATCATAGTTAAACGTATGCTGTTATAATAACTATATATTTTATTGCATTGCGCGGTAAATGTTTCAGAGTTTAGGTATAGTTTAATTTAAATTTAAGAGGAGGTACATTTAATTTTACCTCCACGTACACCACTGAGACAGATTTTATGCATTATGTTGCTGAGGAGACATGATACCTGATTTAGTTGTATACATAAATATATAAGTTACGTTTTAAAAGTTTACACAAGCTTTATGTCAATATTACATTTGTACATGACTTTGATGTTATTTTCGAATCAGTCAATTTTGAAAAGTATTCAAAAATAATATAGGAGATAAGATTGTTGACGCGCTAAAACTATTCATATATTATCTCTTACATTATTTTGGGACTGTTAATTAAAATACACCAGGTTAGTACTATGTAGCCATATATTTTATTATGTGATATGATTATCATTTTTATATTTTAATAGAGATATTATGTTCTGAATTCATAAATAATTTAGCGAAGTATAACATTGCATTATCTCCTCTGGTCTAGCTTTTCGGTGTTGGACTTCATTTCATGAGGTCCTCCAGATGGGTTCTCCGGATCGGGCATCAAAAAAAATGTATTTTTTAAAATTTTCCAATAAAAACTATTTTGCTCGGGATTGGTTATGTGCCTAAGCTTGGCTATAGGCTTGACACCTTTTTCAATGTGGGACTTAGTGTCTTTGGATAGTTGCGGGTACCTTGGTTAGTCTTTGCCTACCTATACGGAGATACGATCGTGAAGATACTTTTTAGGATTTTGTGCCCAAAGGCTGAAAAATGGAACTCTTCTAGATTTATCGTGTCTGTCTGTCCGTTTGTCACGACCACTCCAAAACTATGAGCTATAATACTGTTGAAACTTCGTAAGTAGACGTACCGTGTGAACCATATTAAGAATTTCACACAAAAATTGAAAAAAAACTACAACATGTTTTGGGGCTTCCCCATACTTAGAACTAAAACTTGAATTTCTATTTTATCAAATTCACAAATGGGGGATATCAACGCGGTACTGTTTGTAGTGTTATCTTTCTTTTATTTGAGAAAAGTTAGGGGCGTTTTACCACTTTGAAAACTTTTCAGTTTCAAAAAAACTTAGTAGAAATTAAATAACATAATATTTGAAGATCTATACACAAATACCCCACACTTGTGGGTTGAATATTTTTTTTTGGGTTTTAGCCCTAATATGGGAACCCCCAAAATTACTTTATATTATTTTCTGATTAATGTCAAAATTTTAAAGCAGTTCACAAAATTCATCTACTTACCAAGTTTCAACAGCATAGCACTTACAGTTTCGGAAAAAAATAATTGTGACGTACGGACGGACACAGACGACGATTCTAGAAGGGTTTCTGGCTCTGGTCACAGAACTCTAAAATAAGTAATGTTAATAGTATTCGGGATTCAAAGTGATCACCGTTGCCGAAATTCAACTTCATATTTATCATCGTGATAAATTAATGCAACATTATTTTGATAATGCGACTTATCAACTTGCGTTGACAAAGATAAGAGGTGTTAAATATAATTCACCCAACAATCTGGAGCCGTAAGTCGTTGTGAAACTCAGCAGTGACTACTTACTATCCACTGACTAATCCTAGGAGCACTCCCCATGATATGAGTGTATACGGAAGAATATGCCAGGAAATTGAAATCCTATACAACGCTCCATTTTCAAACCGATTAAACGTGTTATACTATAGTGACAGTGATTTGAGTTAAGTGCAGTAAGATAGCACAGTAAAAAGTTTTTTTTTTACTTTTTTTTAAACTCTGAACAACCGATTTCGATTTTAAAAGTGCATAATCTAATTTCGCATAGTTGAGTAATTTTTTCGGTTTTATTTGGATCTTTAGACCTTTACTTGGTGGTAATGGGACTACCTCGGAAGTATTGTCATCTGATCACTGATTGGCAAAAATGAGTCACATAGAACATTTCCGACAAGACCAGTGGTACTTTTTTTTTAATTATTGAAAGCCAAACAAGCAGACGGATTTCCTGATGGTAAGAATACACGCCGCCTAAATACACCAAATGTGGTAATCCTGCGGTGCCAACTTGAGGCCGGGATGTTAGGCCTCGAGCAATATCTGAACCGGAACACGTCATAGCAAGCACTGAAGTTATGTCAGCAGGAATATGTAAGGCTGTGGTGCCAACCTGGACGAGTCGCTGCAAAAAATTATATTGTCATATTTTAGTCAGAAAAGTAGGGTTACGTGTTAAAAATTTGCACAGTCCTAACATCCCACCAAGAAAACAGCGACGTTTATAGAACATCTACGGTGTGTATCGCCTATGATTTTCTTTACTAGCGCGACAACTTATCACGTAACAATGATTATGAAATCCTCAGAATTTGTTATAAATCACTGATACTGATTTTATTGGATTTACCTACTTTGTTTTACTTAATTTTACGGAATAAAATAAGTGATT
>NJDD01002648.1:140271-151685 GCA_002245505.1 Calephelis nemesis
GATTTACCTACTTTGTTTTATTATTTATTTATTTATTTATTAAAATTTATGCACAATATTGTACACAGGTTAAACTTAATGCTATATGGCATTCTCTACCAGCTAACCCAAACAGATAAGAGAAAAAATTAAACGACTAGGGTGCACTTAAAGCAACGGAATAAAATAAGTGATTAGTATATCATACTGCAATTTGTGACATGTAGATCAAATTGGGCAATAGTTAGTAAGACTTTAGTAAGACTTACTACCTCTTGCCCAAATTTGATTACCAAGGTAAACTTGGACAAGCCTCAATACACCAATTGTAAAAAAGACGTGTGGTACTCGGAGAATGCCACAGTAAAGCTATTGCATAAGCAGGCATGAGTCACTATATTGCGGAGTGAAGAGAGGAATTACGCATGCGCAGTAACGCTGATACAACCAATGCCACCTAAAGGTGTGTTGCTGAACTAAAGAGACAGCGTGATCAAAAACTCATTAAAATTAAAATCTGCTATTCATCGATAAATGGCAAAACTAAAGAGTATCGCCGCTGTGCCGGTTGGAGTGGGGGTGTTAGGTTATTTTATGGTCTAGGTCTCCATGCTTAGGCCCCGCAAAAAAAACTATACAGTAGCTTAAAATGTTTACTATTTACCTCAGAATACTTATTTATTTTGATTGCTTCTATGGTCCAAGGCCAGCAAAGGCTTAGCGTACACATTTAATTACATCTCCCAACCGTGGGGCTAAACCCCACATTTTTCAATTTAATTTCCTAGGGGACGATGACAAGGAGTATTTATTCCGGTACATATTTAAGTACTAGCTGCGCCCCGCGGTTTCACCCCCGTAAGTCCCAATCCCGCGGGAACTCCGGGATAATAAGTAGCATATATGTTATTCTGGGTCTTCTGCTACCTACATACCAAATTTCATCTTAATCGGCTTTGTAGTTTTTGCGTGAAAGAGTAACAAACATCCATACATACAAACTTTCGCATTTATAATATTAATAGGATTTCTGTGACTTGATCAATCAATAAATTAATGAACAACTAATTCCTTTGAGACAAATATATGATTTTCTTATTGTAGGGATTAGATAAATTTACATAATGTGTCCATGGACGTTTTTTAATTTAGTATTTAAATTTATACAGTGTAGTTAATCAAAGCATCAAAGATACATAATGTTTAATGAATTTAAATAAAATTACCATAAATTATGAGTCTTTATTTCAACTTGAATATTTTGTTCTAAAAATTAGCCCAGTGGTATGTCTTCACGGTTGTGGTGTTTACTCAAATCCAAGTAAATGTCTTCAAGTTTCCTGGCCTTAGTTTCTGGTATAAAAATGATCACATAAAATGCGGTTGCAACACAAAACAATCCAAAAGAAAAAAAAGCAACCTGAATCCCTATAGAGCTTGCTATAGGCTTAAAAAATAATAGTTGAAGAAAGTCTGCGAACGAAGAAACAGACATTGCGATTGCCATCACAGTCCCACGATACTAAAAAAAGACAAAACAAGCGTAAACATATAAACAATTACAAAATTCATCTATCGCTTACGGAAAAAAATCGTTTCCTTGTTATAAGAGAAGTCGATTGTTTAGTAAGTAGGTTACATTTCCCAATCTCAGTTTGACGCTAAACCGCTATTACCTTAGCCATAGATTGTAACCGTCTTTTTAATAAACAAGTAATAATAAGTTGATATTATGGTCTCTATCACGATGCTATAAAGATTTATTTATCAATAAGACAGTTACACTCTATGTTCCAGCACTTTTTTTCACTAACAGAAAACACATTTGTTTGTTACAACCTGATAAAAAGTTGCTTGAAAAATGACACCCTTTGGAATTGGATGGACAAATGGAATTGGGATAGCAAGAATAAAAAAAATACGGTTGTAATGAACTATCTACTCTGATAACTACGGAAAAGTCAATTTATTTGTATACAATAACAAAATCTTTTACAAAAAAGTAAAGCACAATTGACCATGTCACCTTTTGGTTAAGTTAAAGGTAACTCCTTACTACTGCTCATTATTTACTCTTACTTAAGAGGCTTAGTATTCAAGCCACATGTTGATAATGCGCAATTTATGTTTGTATTTTTAAGTAAAGAAAACAGTTATACTGTTTTTTGTATCTCTTATAACTTATTATTTTACAAACAGCTTACCGGTTTTTAATGTAGGACTAAAATATTTTTTGTTAGATTAAATAATGACCTTCGTCTCCCAGATGTTTACCAAACGTAGACTCCCCTTTACTGGAACACCAATTTCTTGTTCCCTAATTTTTGTTGAGAGTGACCTTCCAGTTTTTCCAACATTCTCGGCCTTACATTTCTCAAACTCCAATCTATAGACACCACTACGCGCCATTTTTATGTTCTTGTTTCGGTATTGAAAAGGTGTTTTAAGGATCGAGGTATGTTTTCTTTATTTAAAAATATGAATACTTGGAATTTTTACCATGCGCCAACGATGAAAAATATGTTTGTTGTGTATTCACTTTTACAGTATCTTTACAAGTATGAATATGTGCTAGTACAGTAAGCAAACGAAATATTAGACGCCCTTATAGTACTGTGAAGGTATCTGAAGATATTTCCTTTGGTTACTGTACTTAAAAAGCTGAAGTAAATGAACACTGTATGGTAAAAAAATAATACCTTAAAAGAGAATATTTCTCCTGCGATCACAAATGAGATGGGACCCAAGCCTGAAGCATCACAGAAGATGCATACACATAGAGCCAAAACAGGAAGCCAATTGGGAGTATGGATGTTATAACTTTTTACAACAAACCATGAAGCAAGCGCAAACATACTCAGTCCAGATATAAGACACGTAACAATAAGCAGAGGCTAAAAGAAAGAAAAAAATATAAAAAATGAATTGTTAATGTTCACAACTATTTGTGTCTATTTAAATTAGGGATTATTATTTAAATTATTTAAATAGAGAATCCCAAGGTATTACATACTTCTACAACTTATAAGACTATCAATTAGACTAGTAGAAGATTTGAGCCCACATCGACCTACGCCTAGTTGACAATAAAATGAAACATATTTTTATAATAAAGTTTGTATTAAAAATCATACTAAAAATGGGTTGCTTAAAAAACCTGGACAGGATATATTTCATTGTTCTGTTTTTTTACAGGCAACATTAAATAAGTGAGAGCAATAAAACTGCGCATATGTCGGTATATTCTTTTCTGTTATGCAATCCGAAAAAGGTAACTGTCATCGACATATCTATTTCTACCTTACACCTATAAAAAGCAGGCAAAACGACTTCTGCACTTTCTTTACATCCTAAACTTTAAGTTGGCATACTTATTTAATATTGCTTTATTTAATGAAAAAACTTTTTAAAAAATAAAAAAAAAATTGACTAGAATTTTTTATGTAACCCATTTTGATAAATTTTCTAATCTACTAAATTTGTTATAAAATAGGTTTTCTCCTGTTACTATCAGTTCGGTGTAGGTCGACCTAAGTTCGAATCTTAGGCCATATGGTGAAAAAAAAATGTCATGTGACGTTTTCGGTTTAGCGCTGTGAGAGGCGTCTAAAAGCTATAAGAACAAGTATTATTATAGTCTTATACGAGTATGTCAGACTTAGAGTACATGCGTAATATGTCTCTATGTCGGAAAAATATCAACTACTAGTGCACCATGTATCTCCAATATCGTAATTTGACGCGTTTGAGTAATTGCCAAAACATTAGTATTACGATAAAAATCTACGTTGGCTGCCACATAATACTTGATTTTTTTAGTGATTTTTGAAATATGAATTGTTGCTTCTTTCGATTATGCCTATTTTTTTAAAAAACTAGCATTAGCATAAAATCAGCTATTCTCATTCTGCAGATTCGGTTCAGCCATTTTGACATGAAAACATTTAAAACATTGTTCGTAAAAGTATTGAATTCTGATCACTTATTACTTTATTGTGAATTTTTCAATTAGTGCTTTAGACCTACAAAAGTTTACCTTTCTTCCGCACCTCTCTACTACATTTGACGCCAAAAGTGATCCTGCAACTTGCACCACACCAAGTAACATTGCTTGTTGATTGGGGCTTAGCAATATTATATTTGTTGTATCCTTTGCTGCCCAAGCAAATATGTCTCCAGCAAAGTTCAGCACTGGAACTGCACCACAAACTTCTCTCGCAAAAGTAACTACTAAAGCTATAATGAAAGCTTTTAACAGTATACTATCTTTGACTGAAAAAAAACGATATTCCTTTTAAAACTGTAAAAATATTTACAACTGTAACATGAGTTAGAGAGGGTAATGTTCAAACAACCGTTGATAGTAATGAATATTTATAATAGATAATTTTTTAATGTTTTTCTTTGTGTAAAAAAGTTATAAAATGTTTAAAGTGTCTGCAAATTTATAATATTATGTATTTCTCAAGTAAGTGAGTCCATTGTACAATGTATTCTTTTGAGAAAGTAATAACATTATCCCTAATTTATTATTATCAATAGCTGTGTCTCATCTAGAACATAATTGTGAAATGATAGCCAGGTCAAATTTTATTAACATGTACTTATGGCACTTTTAACAAGAAAATGATTGAGACCTATTTAGAAACGTAACTTATGAAACAAATTAACTTGATCATTGAAGTAACGTGAAAAAATATGACGTATTATATTACTTGATCAAATGTATGTAATATTTTTACTCAAGTAAAAATAAGCAGCTTAGTGAACCCATATAATATATCATATTATGTACTTGTACTTAAATTTGAAGTGGTTTCTATACGGAATTTAGCAGCTAAATAATATGTCTTAGTCCCTATATCGGAAAATTCGACAAATTTTACATAATGTCATTTAATTTGGTTGTCATTTTATGTTAATGTTTTGAAGTAATATTATTATTTTGTGTATTATTTTGTTTTGATATTCTAATACCTATTGTAATTTGTAAAATTACGGTGCTTATTAAAGTTAAGTTTTTTTTTGCAAATGGAATTATCAATAATCTTCAGTTTATTAAGTTAAGTTTTTTGTCCAGGCTCCTTTGTAGAATAGACCATCTGTCGTCCTTGCCAGGTAGCTCGTAAAAGGCGAGCAAAGGTGTTAGTAGCGTTGCCGTCACTAAAACACATCTAACTAGGTGGTAGAATTTCGCAGCGACTCACCAGGATTGGTACCACCACCTTACCTATTCCTTCTGCCATAGCGTCATGACGTCTTCCAGTTCGGAGGATAAGGTAGCCGGTAAACTTACTTTTGCTCGAGGCCCAACATCCCGGACTCAGGTTGGCAACGCACCATTACCATCTTTGGTGTCTCTAGGCGGCGTGAGTTTCTTAACATCAGGAAATCTGTCTGCTTGCTTACATTCCAATTACATAAAAAATTAAAATAAAAAAAAATACGCACTTTTGACCGTTTATCTTTTTATGGCATAAGACAATAGCAAAGAAAAAGACATCCATGGCGTATAAACGTCGTATATGTTATATCTCCTTAATCCTGAGGTCGAGATGTTAGTCCTATTGTGCAAGTCTACCGGCTACCCTAACCTCTGAATTTATGTCAGTAGTGTGTTTAGTATGTGGTGGTAAAACTCTACCCGGGCAAGTTGCTGCAACGTACTAGAGTACGTTGATACTACTACGTATGTACGTACTAGAGTACGTGATAGATCACTAGTCAAATAAATAAGTATCCTTGTTATCAAATACTATTTTTTCTACGTTATCTGAAACGTATTTTAATTTTAGCACTTGCCCTGTGCTTGGGATCCTGTCTAGGGCGAGATTTTTTCTGTCTTTAAAATTTATAGAATGTTATCTGAAAGTCGGTAACGTTAAAAATCTAGACATAGTTTCAATTATCAACCAATTTCACACAAAGTTTTTGCGATAAGGAAATCCTACAAAACAATTTTACAAAAAATGTAGATAATTTAAACAGAGTCGGTACATTAACGAATATATTAAAATCTTGCACTTATTCATAAACGTTATTTTACCCAAAATAAAAAAAGGAGTTTATAATATATTCGATTCCTATATTTTCCATGTATGTGAATCGATTTCTCCACAATTTCTAAACTGATTTTTTTCTATTTGACAAAGCATACTTTTGCAGTTCAGAGCTACCAAGGTTCGAATGGATGACGAAACCCCACAGAAATAGTGGAAGTTAATTAACTTTTGTGTACGTAGATGATTTTCTTATTAAAATCGAAGTTGATTTTTTTGCCATTTGATGCACTTAAATTATTATTAGTAAATCGAAAACAATTAAATTTTGAGTTTTCCGACCAAGATGAAATCTGATGCCTTATTTTTTCAATGTCAACCTTTGGGAAACATCACATATTAAACAACTTAATAAATTTACCAATAGATTTTAATAGAAAGCGGTTGCTGGGATCCTCGTCTTTTAGTTGCTCCTTTTTTATGACCTCCATCTCAGATGCTATGGACACATCAGTTGACTTTTGACACCGAAGCCAGGACAAGACTCCGATTGCTTCCTGGACAACATATACATTAATTGCTATTTAAATTAATACATTACAAATAATCATTCAACCTGAGGTTGTCTGGCAAAGATTTCTATTAAGCAATATGACCGCCTTTGTGCACCTAAGCCTTGCCAACCTGAGGTCGGGATGTTAGGCCTGGAGCAAAATTAAGTTTACCGGCTATCTTACCCTCCGAACCGGAACACGTCATGACGTTATGGCAGAAGGAATAGGTAAGGCGGTGGTACCAATCCGGGTGAGTCGCTGCGAGACTCTACCACCTAGTCAGATGTCACGGTGTTAGTGACGTTAAGCCTTTGCTCGGCTCTTACGAGCTGCCTGTCAGGAAGGCAGATGGTCTTTTCTGTAAAGGAACCCGGATCAACACGGATGTGTATTATTTTTAAATTTTGTTGCAAAACAAAGTGCATTAATTCATTTATTTCCTTCATATGTCGGAAGCAACTTACGTTGTGTCCTAACTATGAATATTAAAACTTTTTGTAAGATTTTTTTTCCTAAAAATATCTAAAACAAAAAAAATTAAGTACACCAAAATTTGTCCATGCATTAACATGTGATCCATTAGGCAAATAAAATAGAGTTCCGTTTTGGATCGAAAGCAAAAAGTGAAGATTATCATTTTTTTCGTATTACTGTTACGTGATTACTCGGACAGTAACAAACCGATTTTGGTCATTCTTATTTAAATATAACTCATTATTTCAAGTTGGTCCTAAATTAGTTTAATGATGATGAGGCGGTTATCACAGTCAAAATATACATAATTATGTAGCTATAGCTCAAAACTACTAGTATGATTGATGTGTTTATATAGAGCATCACGGAATCGTTTCTTTAGAAAAAAAACATTAATACACGTAGTCCTACCTAATGAAATAGGTTCGCTTCGCTTACTTATTATCTTTATATATCTTTATATATATAATTCTTCTGTGAGTGTATGTCACTGCACTCCTTCTAGACGACTGGACCGATGTCGATGAAACTTTTTGTATGTGTTCTAGGGAATTCGAGAATGGTTTAGATTCACAATTTGGTACACTGGAAAATGTTTTGTATTTTTTTTAATAATAAGTTGATTTGGAATGTTACACATCGGATCCGACACACTGGGCTACTGTCGAAGCATTAATGTCAAGCGATACGAAGTTTGCTGGGTCAGCTAGTTTCATATAAAAATGAACCTCAATAATGTAAATTATTAACAATATATTTGTTTTTAACATATTTGCATGAAATAAAAGAATTAGAGAACATTTTGTAGGAATAAATTATATTTGAACAATATTAAAATAAATAATACACATAATATAAATATAAGCATTTATAAATCTTTTCAAAGTAACTAAATAGTTGTATGAAAATGTTCACAATACGAATATAATCATTAATTTTAGGACATAAATATGCTTTGATCTATGAATATAAGTTCAATTTTAATTATTTTGTTTTTTATCAATCAACAATACTCCTTTAAACTGAACTCAGTATCTTACTTCGTACGCAATCACATTTTCTCTAAAGAATAATTTAAAAAAATAAAAAAACACTTTTTTTACCAAACTGAAATATAACTGTGACGATGGCTTTGTTTGAGCACTGTTCCTTTATTTATTAGCTTAATGTTTTGGTAACACAGAATCCATAAATCGTTTTCATGATTGTTAAATTTCACACCCACACACATACCCCATACACATCAAAGTTATAAAAATTCTCTCTTTCCACATAGTCAATAACTCGTATTTTTTACTGTGTTATTCCCTGTTAATTTCTAGTTCTATACAATAAATACACAAATACAAACCTCAATCTTGTTGATCTTAACCAAATACGAGGGGGATTCAGGCATCATCATAAACAGTATTAAGTGAACGGTAGGAATTGAAAGACATATCCATAAAACTGTGCGATAGACTAATACATCTCCAATGACGTAGACAAATAAATTACCAGCGGTGAAGAATATTGTTACCTGTAAAAGATAAAAGAAAATTTTATTTCTATTTTTCTTAGTTCTGTATAGTGTAGGTACTTCGGCTTATGTTTTAAGATTTATAACTCTGTAATGTTCCCATCACTTATTTTTAGATCACGCCGATACTCTAACAGCGGCCAATGCCAGATTCCCTTCCAATCATAGCACAAAAACACAAGTCAGTACACCGTCCTGGCGACCAATATCTCTTTCTCACAAACCACTCCCCTAATCTATCCACCCAGTCACTGGAAGTGCTGCGTTCTGGTTACGGTTACAAGTCGAGGTACGGTCTCCCGAGAGACAGCCCTTGATGCTGGCGTTGTAGGGAATCGTCCAATATATTAAATGGTTTCCTTTCTTGGCAATTGGTAAAAAACCATTATGTATTTTTAAATGAAAACACATGCACTGTTTCACTTTATATATTTTTAAATAAAATAATAGTATTAGCCAACCGGTTTCGGTTTTACAGCATTTTCAGAACTATTTCAACTTATTGTCAATGGCTAAAAACGAAAATTTGGCAACTAAGAACCGTTCAATCTATCTAAACAATTGTGTCTCGGACTAAGAACTTTGCTTCAAAATCCGGTAAAGTTTCTAAAATCGAGATGTTAGCAACACATTTGCCATTTAAAAATAATGTGAGCCGTCACGAGACGGTTGGCAGATGTGAAACATCGACATTATTTTGTAAAAGTAATATGCAGAAAATAAAAGATACTAATAGGGAACTAAATGTGTCATAATGATAAAATAAAATATTAGGATTTTTCCAGATAACGATATTGAATAAACATTTATTTTCATTAAATATAAAAAAATACGAATTTATTTCAAATTCACTACTGCATATAGACTGTATGTATATACCATTAGACAGCGTCTGCGACGCGTCGCCACGGTATGCGTCGCCACGCCAGAAATCGGTTTTACGTGCCGCTATAGATGTTTCACATCAAAAATTCAATATCTCAAAACATAACAATGCGGAGCATAATAATAATATATCGACGTCACTCATTGCAATACACACGCGCATCGAATTATTTATAGATCGTACTACTTAATTAGATAAAGTTCTGACGGATTCGATAGATATTTGCAAGTAATATTTATGCGTTTTTCGACAAAATTGTAAACTTAGTTTTAGCATTTCTGAATAAAATAATCAGCACCTTCTCCAGATTTTTTTATTAAAATGGCTTTAAAAAGTGATTCTGGAAGTTCAGGTGGTTATCAATAGTAGACGACACTATCTACTATCTCTTTTTCTTTATCTTAAATTCTTAATCTTAGATCCGTATCAATATTAGAATTAAGCTAAATGGTACCCTGGTCTACTAGCACACTACAACACAAAAACGCATATATAAACAAGCAATAAAGTTTTATTAAAAATCAATTTATATGTATACTTTTTTAACAATTATGACAGTATTATTAAACATAAAATACTGAGGCACATTAATTATCTATATACTCTTAGCACGTTATCTTCTGATGCTCGTTTCAAATGAAAGTTTTATACTTGGCATACCGATTGCGACATTTTCGGTCTTTAAAATTTTGGCCGATGGAACATCTTCCAGATTTGGAAAGCGCAGAGCTTGTTTTCTACCGCAGCTATTGTTTTCTATCAAGATATGTACAATAATTATTTGTAGGAAAGTTGGCAAAACTTTGCTTATTGGTGGCATGTGATGAATGGAATAAATCACGACGATATTTAGTAAGCAACTTATACATCCTACTCACCAGCAAGACCGTCACCCCACTAGCGTATCGGCTTGTCCCCCAATAGTTCCATAAATAGATAGATGGACGTGATGAAAAGTTACTTTCATTGCAAAAAGCTTATATAGAATTTTATTTTGGCTTTGTACCACAGGTTCCAGGAATAATTAACAAAAAGAAGAGCTAACTAAGAATTTGTTAAGAAACTTACCAAACATCCAAGTGCTCCTCTTATGTTATCGTCACTTACTTCTTTTATATAAATTGGGCACGTAACAAAGGACCCAGCCATTGTGATTCCGACCAAAACTCTAGCTAAAATGAGCGCCCAAAAATCAAATGTCGATAACATCAATATCCAGCTTGTCTAAAATAATGTTTAATGTTTTTATAAAAAACAAATTTGACCAAGTCACTTTACGTATCACAAAAATTGGGATAGGCATTCGAATACATTAATGTATAAATATTGACTGACAGAGTCTACATTTTTTTTAAAATTTTTGTTGCATATTTCTTCACAATAAACGTTTTCACTGTTTTCTGAAAAACATAACTTACGTATCACAAAATCTAAAAAAGATCGTCTGAGCTGAAATGAGGGTCTTCACTATTGTGTTAACGCATATGAGTATATTTATAGTATGTACACAATACACCTTAAGACACATTTGTGATTCAGGACATTCAGATACATTTTAACTATTTTCTGGGGACTGCTTGTTTGACTAGTTTAAAAACATTGCGATTTTCAACATGTGCCAGTTGACCAATCTACACGCTTTTTAACAATACGTCTATTATATGCATACAATTTGAATTTCTCGAAAACATTGGGTTGTTAGATGATTCGAATGAAATTGACTCGAATGAAATGTGCGAACCGACAATTTGAAAAAAAAAATTCTGTAGGCGTTTTGCACGAAATGGATAGTTCTATGCGAATTGACAACTTTAAAAATATGTAGTAGGCTATAGACATATATACCTACAGTCGACTCTCGATAAGTTGAATCTTAAGGTACCAGGGAAAAATTTCAAATGAAATGAAAATTATTTATTTGCGGAATATGTGTGTTAAAAAGTTGTTAATAAGATATTTAAGAATACAACATATTCTACCACATTGTGGTGTGCAAATATTGA
>NJDD01002648.1:152808-202959 GCA_002245505.1 Calephelis nemesis
ACTATTACTAGGTAAGCTATTGTTTATTCTATTAGACACTAGTTTTTCTAAGTTTTGCTTGTATTCAGCAAATGTCATCTTTGGTTTATCTAATATTAAACTAACATTCTTTTACAATCCGGTTTATTGGTTTTACTAGTAGAAAATGTTAGGAATTTTGTTTTGTATTCCTGATAATCTATTTCCTGTTTTAATTTATTCGACAAACACTCCATGTAAATCTTGTGTGTATATTGTCCATATTTTGCTATACAATTATCTATGTCTAAGAAGGTACAATTATGATATTGATTGGCAATTAATTTCAACTTATGATTTAGAAGAGCTGTGTTTAAATACCTGTTATGCATAACTTTTAATAAAAATACCTATTTACACTGTTTTAATTTCTCTAAAACGTTACTAATATTTGTGAAGACCGAGTATGGATCACAATCATTTAAGCCGGCTGCTATAATTGCATAATCCTTGCTTGATAAACCTAAAAAATCTCTAAAGCTATATATTATTTCCGATGATCTCGCATTGGGCTTAACAGTAGCTAAAACAGAGTATTTCTTGTTAAGTAGAAATTTTGTAGACAAACCACGTACTCTTTGATCACCAAGTATCAAAATTCTTTCTTTTGTCACTTTTTCAGAGCTTTTATGAGTTACTGAATTGCTATTTAAAGACAAACATTTACTGAAATTTAAATTTGATTTCTTTTGGGGTAAAATATGGGACTTTTGAGTCATACTATCTTAAGGGTTTATACTACTACCTGTATTTCCAAAAGTATTACTTTGCCTTTTAATTGATTGGACTGATTTATGTTTTGGTGTAGATCCTTTATTTATCTTCCGAGGAGTTGAATTACTAGCTGAAGATGAAGCTACTTGTTTCAAAATTATAATGTTCTTGCATCGTATTTTTATTTAATTTTTTTTGACTTATAGACCACGGGACTTGAATCCTCAGTAGCTCAATTGGTTAGAGCATTCGTCGGCTTGAGACGAAAGGTTACAGGTTCAAATCCTGTCTGGGGCGAAATTTTTTCTTTCTTTAAAATTTATAGATATAATGTTCTTGTTTTGTTCCTCGTTAATCTTTCGAAGAGAGTTATTTTCTAAAATTAGATTTTCTATCTCCCGGTGAGCACTCTCTAATTGACATTTTAATAATTTAGACAAATCCGGTAAACTTCTAGCAAAATACTCCGAGGTAGAACTTTCAAAAGATTTCACAGACTCGATAGACATTGTACGATTGTTTCTTCTTAATGTGACGTTCTCTAAATCAATATTTTCCAAATCAACATCAACAACAAAGGTAGAATTCATCTTTAGTTATGTGATTATCTAGTTATCGTACCAAATTTAAGATTTTGCTGAATTTTTCCAATTTAAAATTTAAACTTTTCAAAAGATCCAAATAACGGCCCGATGTGTGACTTCGAGTTTTTCAAATTTTCACTTTTTAGTACTTTACACAATTGTTGTTTTTATAACTTTAATTAAGATCAATGAAAACTATATTTTTTACAATTAAACACTAATAATACACAGTATTTTAAATTATTTTAATAAAATTATTCACAGCTTATCGAATTTGCTTTTGACAGATCGAGTGTTGCCACCAGAAAACTCGTGTGGTGGGTGTTTCGGTTCGGTTTGTATAGGCTTGACAGAATTTGCAGCGGACCCGGTCGAGTGTCGATTTTTTGACATAAATCAAAGGAATTCGTTGCAAGTGCTTTTGTGCATTTGTATCAAATTGTGCCTTACACTTATTTAATTAATAAAATTTCATTTAATAAATTTGTATATGGTCTAATATTGAAATTAATTTTCTCTTGGAACCAACCCCTAGCATTTTCAAATTACCAAGAGTTCAAAATATCAAGAGTTTGATCAAGATTCGAGATTTATTATTTTAAATAATCGTACAATTATTCACAAAGGATTATTATTTACTGAAAAGTAGTCCGTAATTTCCTGTTGTGTGAGCGATTTCAGTCTATCATTGTCTAATGAATTTTTGATAGTGGTGAGAGCTGCGAAGAAATCGTCACTTGTGTCGGTTCTTACGGCGTAGAAGCGTAGGTTAACAAGACTCACTTTAACGTTTGAAGAAAGACTGGATTGCGAACTGCAAACTCACTCATGAATCGACAAGTCTGTACATGTTTTGTAAACAAATGACTTAACTGATGACAATTAATTACATGCTTCAAATTATAGAAAGTATGGAAGAACGGACTTCAAATTATTGCGTGTTGGCGGGCAAGAAACTATTCCTTCAACTTCAAATTACCAAGGGGACCAATTAATATTGATTTTATTCAATTTATCGAGTATTTTTTAAGGGACAGGGGAAAAAATTCAAATAATCGAGAGATTCAAATTAACGAGTTTCAAATTATCGAAAGTCGACTGTATTATTTTAGAGAACATACAATAAAAAGTTCACTCGCTTTAGAATTATTATAACAAGAATATGAAAAATCAATTGAAGCTTGGACATTACCCAAACAATATGTATATATTGATAACGAACGTAGTTTTTAACATGGCGAACCTTCATATCGCTTGACATTAATAGCTTTTAACAGTTTGTATGGATTAAAAAATTGTTTTGTGATGCGATAACCACTTGAAATGGGAATATAAAAAACTACGTAACGGATTTTAATCTGGTTTTTCAATAGATAAAATGATAAAGAGGAAGGTTTATTTCATACCCCTGCGAAGCCGGGGTGGGCCGCTAATACAAGATAAATAACTTTCAATTTTTTAAACAAAATAAATAACATTTTTTAAACATCAATAACAAATTTATAGTATCTGATAATAAATAGAAATAACTTAAAAAGACTTGTATCACTCGGAGACAGCCACGGTATAGCTATAACATAAGCAAACTTGAGTCTCCAGGTTGCAGGACGGAGAGGGGTTTAACGCATGCGCAGTAACGCCGATACTACCAATGTCACCAAGAGGCGAATTGCTGAACTAAAGAGACAAACGTGATCAAAAATTCATCAAAAGTACTGCTATTCATCGACAGATGGTAATGATGGGCGTGCTAGGTTATTTTATTTACGGAATTTCTAGATCCAATCTCCACGCTTAAGACTCGCGATGAAGCTAATAAAAGCAATAGCTTAAAAAAATGCGAAAAAAACTTTAGTTGAATGACTGCCCCCATCGGGGTTCGAACCCAAGCCTCATAGATGCTTAGCAGCTTTAGGCGTGTACGCTAACCCCTCTTCTAATATGGCGGTAACTCGAGGCAAATCGAATAAATAAATATATTATGTAGGTATATATTGTTGCAGCAAAAAAGCAAATGATTTCGTAACCATTTAAAAATAGCAAATATGCACAACTTTTATACCTATTAAAATTTTCAGCAGCTTCTGCTAAATAATCTATACTAATATTACATAGCTGAAGATTTTGTTTGTTTTAACACACTAATCTCAAGAACTACTGTTCTGATTTGAAAAATTCTTTCAGTGTTAGAAAGCCCCTTATATCCAGAAAGACTATACATATATCATCATCGCGCTTTGGCTACTAGGAGCGGAGCAACAATGAAGAATGTTTCTAAATTCGGAGTTTATTATTCCTATTGAGAGTTTCCGTTGCGTGCGCTGCGTTAACGGTTAAAGTTTTGTAATCATTTTTTATGATAGAATTGTTCAACTTTTAAAAGTTAAAAAAAAATACGAAACAGCACATTTTTATCTTTTACGGTTAGCTCGTAATAACCCTTTTTATGCTAACCAAATTTGTTTGAAAATAATGCATTATTTGCTAAGATTTTTTTATAAACATCCGCCTTATCTGTGTATTAATACATGATGCCAAAACTTTTAATCCCTTTTTACGAAAATTGCGGGAACGCAGGAGCATAAAATTTGACACACTTATAGCTTATGTGTAGGAGAAACGCAGAACGTTAATATTTTTCAATAATAATCCTTTTAAAGTACATTAAATCAATAAATAAAACATTACCCACACTACCCTTATTTTTTATAATTCATGGTAGTGTGGGTAAAAGAATCCGAAAAGTTTGGAAACAAAGTAGTTGGTCTTAAGAAATGAAGATGACGTTCTTATCAACAAGATATTAAAATTTACTTTGGTCGATTTTCGACCAACGGCGCCCACTAGTCCAAATAAATTGGTTATACATCACAAGTATTTAATTTAAAACAAAGCCTGTTACATCATTCGATATAAATGAATATCTTACGAGTTATCGTAGTTTTAAAAAAAACGATATACTACCGACCGCGCGACCCATAAGCGTGGTAGGTATGCACGAGCTCGGCTAGTTACGGAACGGTTCAGTGCTCAGTAAACTACTTTTTAAATATATTATTTCCTATTTTATTTTTTAGTATTATAAATGTGAGTTTGTATGTTTGTTACTCCTTCACGCAAAAACTGCTGAACCGATTTTCATGAAATTTGATACACATTGAGGGTTACTTAGATAAACACATAGGATAGCTTTTATACAGAAATAATGTTCCTGTGGTAACATGCAGGCGAGCGCGCAAGCGGTCATTACACCATACTGACGTTAAATTACAATACAAAAACATCTTTTATTTAGTTTAAAGAGACAACATTGCATTTACAAGAGCTGATTTATAATAAATGTAAAATATGAACCCTGCAATTTTATTTATGCGCCATCGAGCGTATTAATATGCGTTATTTCGTTAACTCTCGCATGTCCTATTCACCTATCACATATATCGCAAGTGAAGTAAGTAAACACTAATTTTTAGAAGTTTTAGTCAGAATTTCCGGGGAACGATTTTAATTTTAAGACATTGTCAATCTATGTTTACTAAACTCTGATATAACCTATGTAATAAATTATAAGAAGAGAGAGACACTTTAATGTTCCCTTTATTACGTACTATCATGCTCATTCACATAAGTTTTGACTGATTTCATTTTGCTATCAGAAAAAAGGTTACGATATGATACAAAAAATATCCGGAATTTAAAAATAATCAAAAATACTTTATGTAATAAATCTTAAATCTTTGTAAATAGAAATTTCATTAAGAAAATTCCAAGATTTTGTTATTCCTCCACGCACTCTATGTAAAGATTTACTTTTTGCTTAATGCAAATATAAGAAAAATAGAATTATACATTTTGCAATAACGAATGTCATGAAATTTATGGCAATGACGTGTACCACTATTTTTACAAGTAGGTATACACTATAGATGTACTGGTGAACATACAAATATCCTACAACCCTTATCCGATTTACTACCATACAAAAAAGAAATAAAACGGACATACAACATATTTTTTAATCTTATAAAAGTCACATTCCCTTAATTTTTTACTTGTTTTAACACAGATCTTGTAAAAAGTGGTACGTCTGGTATTGTATTGAAATGTATTTACATTTCATGAAACTCGCATTTTAGGTTCCATTTTTAAGTTTAAAAAATCTGTATGATCAAAACCATACTTTAGGTTTTGCGATATAAGGACTAAAGTTATGGTAAAATATTAAAAAATATATATTTCAGTAATATGTTGATTTGTAATACACTCGCACTTAGCTACTAAACTTATTTTAAAGTAACAGCTGTGATTTTAAATGTAATTTACGCCATTGGTATAATTTTATATTTTTTTTATTTATTTAGTTTGAATTATGTAACTTAACAAATATTTTTTATATATTTATCCTTTTATATTTCTGTACCAGAATGTACTTTATCATTACATTTTATCATTATTGTTTCAAAAAACATTACGTGCATGCCATTCGCCTACTGTTTTTAAAGTTGTTAAAAAATTAATGTGACTGATCCAGTAACCAAAAAATATACACTCACACAACGATAAGAAGTATTAACTTAAAGGATACTTGCACTACATTTTACGCAAAAAAACAATTGATTGATAAGTTACATACTCGTAATACGGATTGACATATGAAATACAAAGTTAGTTTTTCCCCGTGTTGGGCCGGGCTCCTTCACAGAAAAGACTATCTGCCTTCCTGCCAGGCTGCTCGTAAAAGGCGAGCATAGGCTTACCGTCACTAACACCGTGACATCTCACTAGGTGGTAGTATTTCAAAGCGACTCACCCGGATTGGTATCACCGCCTTACCTATTCCTGCTGCCATAACGTCATGACGTGTTCCGGTTTGAAGGGTAAGATAGCCGGTAAACTTAATATTGCTTAAGGCCTAACATCCCGGTCTCAGGTTGGCAACCCACTATTGCCACCTTTGGTGTCTCTACTAGGCGGCGTGGATTTCTTACCATCAGGAAATCCGTCTGCTTGTTTGCCTTCCAATGTCATAAAAATGGACACTAACACATCTGTATAAATTAACTAGCTGTAACCCGCAGTTTTGGCCAAGATACAAATCACGATGTAATTTGACCTTAAAAAAATTGGTTACATAGTTTAGAAGTTTATGCAAATAACGTGACGCATAATTTGAAATATATAGATTAAGTTAGGCTCGTCATTTGAACATTAATGATTTTTTTAAAATATTTTGTGAAGTTAAAACCACATCATTAAATTTTTTCACTACGTCCGTTATTAACAGCCGTTGCTATTATTCCTCGCGTTGACGGAAGTATTTTCGTACATACCTACGTGATTGTTACGACTATTTAACGTAAATGGTACATAATATACCCTAACTCGCAACATAATATTCAAATAGGACAATTCTATTCAGAATTTTAAAAGGGAAGTGCTCCGTTATTAGTGTCAGTTAAGACATATGTAAATCTAAAACAGATAAATGGCTTGTTATCAGTTTTGAAAATATGGATAGTAGTAAGTAGGCTTTTCGATTTATTTTATCATGTGATCTATACATATAAAAAAGCTGTAGAAGGGTCAATTCTGTACATTGAAAATATTGAAAAAATAAATAGCAAAGGCTGTTTACTGGATCGATACAAAACCCAAATATGTGATTAAAAAAATTTTGTCTCTGTCAATCTATCTGTATGTTCAGGCATCACGTGAAATCTAGCAGTTTGATTTCGATTTAACTTGGTATAATTATACCTTATTATCCTGGGCATAAAATGGGATATTTTTTATCCTGGAAAAATTCTTAAAAAAAACTTAATTTTTCAGTTTTATCACGCGAAGACCGACATCCGTGAGGACGGAGTCGCGGGCGGAAGCTAGTCTTAAATATTATTAAATAGCCGAATGTGTACTAATAGCACATGTTTCAGCCGAACCCATAATTATTTCTGGCAACAAGCGAGCTGGAGGGTCGAATGTAAACACATCACTTCGCTGCCGCTGGCCTCCTTTAACTTCCCTACAAAACAACCGACAAATGAGGGATCGTCAGCAGTAGCAGTGCAATTGGACACTCCAAAGGTAATGTAAGTAGCCCAGATTTTAGCAGAAGGGTAACGCGGTGAACCCATTTACATTCAACTACTACCCATTTCCTAGTATGATCTCTTGGCCGACAGGTCTGAGCACAAACGTTGCAACACAATTTTCTACTTCTGGTATCTAGGACTTCATTTCGAAAAAAAAAACGAGTACCATAAAAGTGACACTAAAAGCAATTTATAGTGATGCATCAAATATTATATTTACCCAGTACTATATAAGTGACACTAAAAGCAATTTATAGTGATGCATTAAATATAATATTTACCCAGTACCATAAAAGTGACACTAAACGCAATTTATAGTGATGCATTAAATATAATATTTACCCAGTACCATAAAAGTGACACTAAAATCAATTTATAGTGATGCATTAAATATAGTATTTACCACGTGTAATAAAATGATACAAACGAGGATCAACGTGTGCAATTTGTCCAGTTAGTGATACATCGCCTGACCTATTTTTGCCGTCTTAATAAATCTGTCGTGTCCCAATCCGAAGGCTAGGGTAGCCGGTTGATTTTCTCAATAAGCCTAGCCTAACAAGCAGGCTACAAGACAGGGATGCACCTACAACTTATATGATGGTTGTCTCTTACCTTGTGTTTGTTCGCTGTCACAGTTTTAATTTGATACTCGTTAGGTAGGTGGATAAAATTGACTAATCCAAAAACATTATGTTTGATTAACAACCCGTAAAAATTAAATGTGCACTTCGCGTTGTGATATCGTTATCTTTATTTTTCATTCATCGTTTTCAGTTTATAAAATAATAATAATAAACATCAAAGGACAAGTCACACAAATTGAATCTAACCCCAAAGTAAGTAAATTATATGTTTGTGTTATGGGTGTTAGTTAACGATTCTAATACATAGAAATACTCATATAGATACCAGAATAAATTTAATAAACACCCAGACCCGGATATGCGGACAATTAAATGTTCATCACACAAATGCCTGCCACCATCGGAAATCGAACAAGAGCCTCGAGATTGATCGGTGTAGTTAGGTGTATACGCTAGCCACTCGACCAACAAGGCGGGCATTATTATTTTATGTCAATAAAAAAATAATTTGATGGCGATAACAAAGATGCTATCGCTACGGAGCGCTTGTGGCGAATGCGGGGCGCCGCGCGGGGCAGCGGGTGAAGGATCGCATTAGAGCGGAGTGCTCAGTTGATTAGTACTAGTTGCACTCGAAGAATAATATAGTTTCTCTAATTATTCTAAATATACGGGACCCCAAAATTTATTACTTAAAATAAACTATAACGATAAAAAAAACAAGTTTGATAAGTTTGTTAAAAAAGTAATTAATTTACACACTTTATTGTGTTAATTAATTCATAATAATACCTACAATTATTATTACAATGTTAGTCACAATCACAATATTATACGATGTACGCAAAGCTATCAGAGTTTACCTAACTTAATTTTTTTTTTTACTTATGATATTGGAAGGCAAACAAGCAGGCGGATTTTCTGATGGTAAGAAATGCCCGACGTCTAGAGATACTAAAGGTAGTAATGGTGCGTTGCCAACCTGACGCCGGGATGTTAGGCCTCGAGCAAAAGTAAGTTTTCCGGCTACCTTACCGTATGCCGACGTTATGGTGGCAGAAATAAGTAAGGCGGTGGTACCAATCCGGGTAAGTCGCTACAAAACTCTACTATTTAGTCAGATGTCACGGTGTTAGTGACGGTAAGCTTATGCTCGCCTTTTACGAGCTGCCTGACAGGAAGGTAGATACTCTATTCTGCAAAAGGAGCGAGGTTGACGTGTTCCGGTTTGGTGGATAAGGTAGCTGGTAAACTTACTTTTGCTCGAGATCTAACACCCTGGCCTCAGGTGGGCTACACACCATTACTACATTTTTGGTGTGTCTAGGCGGCGTGAATTTTTTTCCTATCAGGAAATCCACCTGCTTGTTTGCCTTCCAATGTCATAAAAAATATGACTCACAGAAAGTGATATAAAATGAGAAAGAGCCTCTTTCTTTATGCGGTCACGTGGAAAGAATGACAGATGGAAGATTTAGTTAACAATTAAGCAATTTGTTAGTGGATAATTGAAGATACCTATTGACATTTAGTTATGGGTTCCACGACCAAATCGCTTGGGTAATTACAAAGGTTAGGAGTCTCCGAAACCAGCTTCTTAATAGGAAAAGAGTAATTAATGTGAAGAAAGCTAGGCAGGTTTTTTTATGATTTTGGAAGGCAAACAAGCAGATGGATTTCCTGATTTTAAGAAATTCACGCCGCCTAGAGACACCAAAGGTGGTGATAATGCGATGCCAACCTGATTCCGGGATGTTAAACCCCGAGTGAAAGTAAGTTTACCCGCTATCTTACTCTCTAATGCCCGGTTCCTATATTCAAAAAACGAGTCGTTTTGAGTACGGATGGTAGTATTTTGTACGTTTGGTAAGAGTACTAACAACGGTTGATCGTTTCCGACTATTGATTCTAAACATTTTTTGAAATATTGGTAACGCTCCGTTACTTTTAATCAAACTACGAATGTTTTAGCGGACGAATTACGATTCGTTGATTATAGGAACCGGGCATAAATCGGAAATCCCTTAATTTAGCATTCAGCTCTTTAGTGTAGTTAACAAAAAATACAATTTAATATTATGGTGAGTACTTATTGTTTTAGTTGACTTACGGCACTGCTAGCTGATAGAACAATCAATGCAATTTTCCTGCCAACAGTATCCGATAAATAGGCCATCAAAAAGTTTCCTGGTATACATATTAAGTAGGGTACTGATGCCATCCATGAAATCTGTAAAAATAATGAATAATCTCTGTATTCCCTATTTTGACTGGAATAAAGTACACAAATTATCAAATTATCGCCTCTGTGGTCTAGCGGTTCAGTTGTTGGACTTAACTGCATGAGGTCCTGGGTTCGAATCACGGGTTGGGCAACATAAAGAAAATTGGGTTTTTCCAATTCTCTAATAAAATAAATGCGATAATTTCAAATATTTTAATGAATATTTTTAATAATAATTGTTGATAATTTGTGGATTTTCAAATACTTGGTATGGCAATACTGTAATGCCAACGACGGTTGGAAACTAATTTTAAGAATCACTCTATTCATTACTTTCAACGAGGCAAGTTGTGTTAATGGTTGTGTTTTGTAGGCGTTGGCAATAAATATGTAATTTGAAGAAGTTACTAGTTTTATTTAAAAAGACTTACAGTAGTTTGAAAAGGCATTAGTTTAGCCATTTAAATAGAATTGTAACATAAATGTTGATCGGGATTGGAAATGTGCCCGATTGGCGATAGGCTCGCCACCTATCACATTGTGGGACTTACTGTCTTAGGCTAGTCGTGGGTGCCTTGTTGTGGCTCTGCCTACCCTTTCGGGGATATGGGCGTGAAGATGTTTTTTTTAAAGTAAAAAAATTACCCCTAACAACTAATCCCCGTTTTGGTCTGGATCCGCTGTGTAAAATAGACTATCTGCTTTCCTGCCTGGCAGTTAATAAATGGAATATTACTAACTAGACCACTGGTGACAGAGTGCAGCAATATTCCTGGATAGGGATCCACTACCCTACTTATATTCTTTCTGTCCGAACAGTAGGGTAGACAAGTACATTACATAGGTTAGACAATGTCGTCCACATAACTACAACTTTGTCTATAGGCCACTGTTATTTTTTGCCATCGGGAGATCCATGTGCTTGTTTGCCGTCCTTTTACAAAAAAACTATTTTTAGCTTGTATTATTGTGTTATGATGATATCATTCAGATTATCAACTTTACAGATGGTCTAAGCCAATAACTCTCAATTCAGAAACTAAATAGCGGCCCGCCCCGCCTTCGCATGGTTATGTAATGTATATATAAACCTTACTATTTAATCACTTTATCTATTAAAAAAACTAATTTAAGCATACAAAAGGGACAGAGGAAGTGGCTTTGTTTTATACTATGTACTGATTTGGTTCCATGGTGAAGTAAAGTATCTTCACGCCCATATCCCCGAAGAGGTAGGCAGAGGCACAACCAGGGCACCCACGACTAGCCGAAGACACTAAGTCCCACAATGTGATAGGTGGCAAGCCTATCGCCAACCGGGCACATTTCCAATCCCGACCAACATTTTTTTATTAGAAAATTGGAAAAATCCAATTTTGGGTTGGCCGACCCGGGATTCGAACCCGGGACCTCGTGCAGTCAAGTCCAACACCCGGACCGCTAGACCACAGAGGCGATGAAGTAGCTTGTAATATTATTATTGCTAAGATTACTGGAATATGATCTACTTCGTGAGATTAATTTAGATTGTTCATTTTGTTTGCCTTTACCGAAAATCGAAATCCAGACCTATTTATTTTGTGCCATGATGACTTTAGGCATGAATGCCAACAGCACAACTTATAACGCTGTTAATTCTAGGGAGATATGTTAAAATGCTCCAATCTATTTACTGCTTAGATATATTGAAACTGCAACAAATTTTTCAGTAAAAAAGTAAAGCTTTGATTAAATTTGAAAGATATCAATCTAAAATTAACTCTTTTGCAAATAATGAAAAAAAATGTTATTTCGAAAAAGTGGGGCAAAGAAAATGAATACGCACATAAACGAAACCATTATTAAATATTTTTTAAACAAACCATTATTTCTAGGAAGTTAAGGTAATCATTAGAAATATAAACACAAAACCACACCGGGAATCTTTTAAATACAAGAAGATTTTTTGGAAAATTTTTACAAATGACGAAGAAATCAATTAACATAAATAAAAAAAATGGAAGTCGAAAATATAACCTTCTCTCTTCGAAGTCGGTTAGAAATAAAAAACATACATTGAATTGCAAGAGTTTGGTCTACGGTTGTGTGACATTATGTGAATGCGATTTTGAATTGCATTTGCTGTTCTGCGATAACACACAGAAATAAAATTTTTATTGCTTTTTTATTAAGCTACTGCCTGGTTCTGGTTTAATGTATTTGTTCAGAAATACGTGTCGTAATTATTTTCATCGACGGAGTTAGAAGATTCCATCGCCCGATAATAATTCAGTCATCGATGTTATTGGGTCCTCGGATTAGTGCAATCAGTCCTAAGTGTTCAATTGGTTATATATACCTTTATGTTAAACCGATTTATATTTTTCTGCACCGGTATTTGGGGAAACTCCATTTTATACACACTTTAAAATACCATTTGTAACTTTGTACTTTGACACGTAAAACTACAATCTTGTAATTAATATTTTGTTTTAAATATGTGGCAATGCTACTTAAATTAAAACTGGTTGACTTAGCTATTACTAGAATGTGCTATTTAACGTATTGTGGAAAAGTACAAGTGCTATTTAAAAAGTATAACTACTACAAATATAGATGAGATATAAGACAAATACTGAAATATTACTCATAACTAAAACCAGTTTGTGTACAAAACTGAATGAACTATCGAATTATACGTACCTCATTGTCAGTAAGAGGAACTTGACGAGGAGAGTTTTCTGATTGAAGTAAAAGAGTCATAGGAGACATCCAACCAATAGTTGTCCCATAACCAAAAACAGGCAGACTTACTGGAATAATTCATGATGAAATAAGAATTCATATTTATTTTTAAACTTGTTAGGTTAGCCAAAAACTGCACAGCAACTATTTAAATATCCATATTTGAATTTAATTTTTTTTTCAGAACTAACCTACAAAACCAAACTTTTTTCAAATAAATCAACAATAAACACATAACAGTTTTAGTGGAGTTTATAAATTGAGAATATTCCGAAAACATATCTTAGCTAGACTTTGGAATCCTAAAGAAAATATTTAAAATTCTCGTGTTCGGTTAATATTTATGTTTTTCATGTAATAAAGAGTGGAAAGAGAATTCAGTTTTGGTTTACTATTTGGATACCCGTTGGCCTGTTTAAAATTGTAGTAACATTTCATATAGAGACGGTCTACTGGTAGCAATGATTGATGGAAAGTAAAAACTATTTGAAACTAGATATAAACTAAAATGTAATTTAAGCGGGTGCAAGCTGAAATTTATGTTAAAATTATCTGAAAAAATAATACTACTTTGTACTTACTTAAAACAGCACATAACACTTGATTTAGTTTGCTCCCTTCTTGAAAAAAACTATAAAATTTCATCATTTCCATTCACATCAAGTTTTCAAACATTTTCAACTATCAAACACACTGCTTCTTTACTGAATGTAACAAGGACAATGAATTCAAAGTTAATAGCGGTAATGTAAACTCCATATATTTCATAAAGTTATTTACGTAGCAACTCGATAACATTTACATTTAACTACATTAAATAAGATCAAGTTATCATATGTTTTAATTTTATTAAATTCGTTTTTTTTACATAACTTAGTACAGATGTCCCCGCTTGTTGGTCCAGGCTCTTTTGCAGAGTACACCATCTGCCTTCCTGCCAGACAGCTCGTAAAAGACGAGTATATTCTTATCGACACCGTGATATCTGACTAGGTGGTAGATTTCTGCAGCGACTCGTCCGGATTGGTACCACCGCTTTCTCTATTCCTGCCGCAATAACGTCGGTGCTTGCCGTTGACATGTTCCAGTTCCAACGATAAGGTAGCTGGTAAACTTATTTTTGCTCGAAGTCTGACATTCCGACCTCAGGTTGGCAATGCACCATTACCACATTTGGTGTCTTAAGGGTTTTTTTATGTTATAGAAAGGCAAACAAGCAAACAGATTTCCTGATGGTAAGAAATTCACGCCGCCTAGAGACACCAAAGATGGTAATGGTGCTTTGACAACCTAAGGTCAAGATGTTAGGCCTCGAGCAAAAGAAAGTTTACCGGCTACCTTGCCCGCCGAACCGGAACACGTCATGACGTTATGGCGGCAGGAATAGGTAAGGCGGTGGTACCAATCCGGGCGAGTCGCTGCGAAACTCTACCACCTAGTCAGATGTCACGGTGTTAGTGATGATAAGCCTATGCTCGCCTTTTACGAGCTGCCTGGCAAGAAAGGCAGATGGTCTATTCTGCAAAGGAGCCCGTACCCGGACGGACGGGGGAATTAGGTGGCGTGAATATCTACCAACAGGAAATCCGTCTGCTTGTTTGACTTTCAATATTTTATAAAAACAAGGATTTACAAAGAAGCTGTGTCTGTATACTAAAATTAGTATAGAAAAAAATAGAAATATGTTATTCCTGAAGTAAATATTGAAAAATGAAAATGAAATTTATTTGTTTGAGGAATTGTGTGTTTAACAGTTGTTACAAAATACTTATTCGTAACAATATATTCTACCACGTTGTAGTATGCAAATACGTAACTTACCTAATTGAATATATTTTTTTTGTAAATTAAATAATAATTTTGCATAAATTAGTTAAAATATGCTTATTACTAAGGTATCACTTATTTTTTTCGACCCACCTGTTTGGTATTTTAAAGAAGTATTTTTAATTTGATCTACAGTTTCCAAAGTATATTAAAATAAAGATTTAAGAAATACTTTATCAAAATCATTTTTATATCCGAAATGGAATGTTTTGTAACTGCGCGAGCAAAGTGGATGTGTGCAGACTAATTATTAACTTTAATTACATAAATGTACTATATACACGTAGGTGTATTTAAGGGTTTCGCTATGTAATGAAAAAATGGCACCTATAGAGATTTAACATTAATACAAAGTTGAGACTTCTGAGAAATATGATGGTAATTGCTTTAATAATACAAAAATAATGTGTACTTATGTGGTGTCGTGGATTACCAGGTAGGAACAAAGTTCCTTCAGCTAATGTAGAATCGACACAATTCATGATGGTATACTTTGCACTGGCAGGGTGGAGTGAGGCAGAAAGAGAAAGGTATTATACACTCCTCGCTTGTGTATACGACGCACGTCTCATTTAACGGTTTTTCCACGGTTTTTTCTTACGGTTTTTACTGTCACATTTTCTTCAGTTCGGTCGCGCAGCAAATTCCTATCACCTCCAAGCCTGCCGTAAAGAACTTCGTTCCAAAAATAAAATGGTAACCTCCCCGTGGAACTGATACTACTTATATGAAATTCCTCACCTACGTCTGCGTTTTGTGTCTAAAAATAAATGCTTTAAATGATTGAAAGGTTTTATATTTTCATTTAGGTATTTAAATTTTAGTTTAACACATTATAAAATTGGTATAATGCATGTCTTCTGCAAATAAGAGAGTAAAAAAATGTCTAAATGAAAACATCTCTTCGCCTCTATGGTCTAGCGGTTCAGTTGTTGGACTTAACTGCATGAGGTCGGTCCCAGGTTCGATTCCCGGGTCGGGCCATATGTGCCCGGTTGACGATAGGTTTGCCACCTATTACTAATTGTGCCTCTGCCTACCTCTTCGGGGATTCGGCTGTGAATATGCTTTTTTTTAAACTTTAAAAGATAAAAATAAAAATTCACTAACTCTTCCAAAACCCATTTCAAATTTAGTTAAAAACCGTGTTGATCGCAACAGCTTTTAAACAAAAAAAAAACGACGGGTTGCACTTAGGGAGTGCCAGCAGAAGTGAAAATTTGCATATTAACGTTGTGCTTTTTTGATATTTTGGAATGGTTAGGGAATAATTTTGCACGAATTGCTTTAATTATCAGTTTGAAAGTACTAACATTCATATGGTAGAATACGATATTTATTTATTGCGTCATCGTTCACAAACATGACAACACGAACATTAGCAAAAGCGCCCTGGCCCGTGTTACGAATTTTCGACCAGGTCACGTATCCTGACGCGAGTTTAGAAGTTTTTATCCATTCCGAAAAAAATTTTCACTTAAAAAATCCGCACTGAAATGTTTGCGTTTGTCCAGGGACACTTCAAACTTCTTACGCCAAGGTCGTCAAAATTTAATTTTATAACTTTCAACACCTAATAAAAAAACCACCTGTTCAAATATATAATACGTTACTCTCAATATTTGTGTATCCTCAATCTACGTTTGCTTTTAGGAAACGATTGCTTACAAACTTGCGAATTTCAACTCACACGTGGCCATTTTTATAAAAAAATACCCAACAAGGAAAACGTTTTTCAAAACATTTTTCTTTTATAAAGACGTACAAGGATATTACTGATGTAATTGCTAGTGAAAAGAAAATATCTATAACACAAGATTTTTTAATATATGTATTAAAAAAGTACCGTTCATGTTCAACGGTACTTTTTTAATACATATTTCAAAAGAACAAAGTTCGATATGGGTATTTACTAGATTTTCAACTGTTAAAAAATAATCTTAGTTTTTTTGTGAGATATGTACAATATTCATACATAAACCAACAATCACACTTGTTATATCCTAATGGCAAAAAGCACCCATGGTCATAGGCAGCGCATAAATGTTGTATGATTCCAAACTCGATGATGTTACCAGTAGTCATTCCAGGGTTACGTATCTTATCTTCAAGCTGAGTCATTTCACCAGTTCAGTTGTACGAGCGTCAGATACGTTCAAAAGTAAAATAAATACCCATAATATGTCTAGTAATATCAATTCCTATGATTAAAAATGAGCTGAAGACTTTCAACTCCTGAACGGATTTTCATAAATCATAGATAACAACAATTTTTAATTACGGTTTTTTTTGGCTAATTTGTTGCTAACCGCGAGGTTTTTAAAACTTCACCGGGCTATAGGTTCGTTACGTTAGTATCAAGTTTGTGCTACAGATGAGCTTCAAAGATTACGAAACTGAATACTTTAACTTTTAAACTTTGATTAATTAGCTACATCCCAGTTCACCAGCACTCGTTAGTATTAAGCCTTTTAGCCCTCACTTATGCTTGAAAGTGAAATAAATACCCATAATACGTCTCATATCCATTCCGACGCTTACAAATGAGTTGAATGTCTTAAGTGCCTGGACAGATCCTCATAAAGTATAGATTATAATTATCTTGATCATGTCAGCTTTCAAATATAAAAACCGCATTAACAATGTGTCTGTTGGTTGAAGAACTATGATGCCTTATGTCACAGAGAGACACGTCAAATTTCTAACACCTCTTGTTTTGTGTCGGGGATGACAAACAAGATATATGATACTTATTCTATTAAGATCTATTAAGTTTCTTTTACCAACTTCGCCTCTCTTACCGACCCGTGGTCTGGAGGTCTATCTGGATGTGGATATTGGTGTTGTCTGTATGAGATCTCAGTTTCGACTCACCGATCAGCAAATTGTATTTGTTTTTTTTTTAATTGTCTAATTAAAACGATTTTGTCCAGGATTAGAGATGTGATCGGTGGATGAAATTGTTGCTACGTTTGGCGTATCACAATGTAAGGACTAAGTACCATTGTTTAATTGTGGGTGCCCTTTGTTTCTCTTTTCTACTGTTCTTTCATGTTTAGTAAAACGTACGTTAATAATACGTAATACGTACCTTTGTATGGCGTCAAATGTTTATAAATAATATCAGTTGTTTTACCAATAAAGGATTGACCGTGAGTCTTCATTGATTTCAATTGAATCTTTTCAATCTATATGCTACTGACAAGCATGTTATTACCAATATTTAAGCCAATTGTGATAACTAATAAATACTGACATCAGATAATAAACATTAAACAGGTGTATGATTTCCATTTTTTTTTACACACAAACCTCTTTTTTGTATAAATAAAGACTAAAGCAAGAATAAAGTTAAGTATATGTTACAGTTTATATCTCACTATAAAAATATAATAATACGCGATTGCACCTTGTGTTTAATACTTAGACGGATAAAATTAAAAAAATTAAAATAAAAAAAATACGATAACTCCCGAGAAAACATTTACGTTATTTGACCGGCCATTTCAGACAAAGTCTGCGTTAAAATCGCTCATTTTTTTAGAAGTTATGACGTCGCATATTACATAATAGACATATTACAGATGCGTCGTTGTTCTGTGGTCAACGTATGCTGTATTAAAGTCAGGTTTTCAGAGTACGACTTAACTCCAGCCAAATATACTAGATCGAATTACGACTGCACTAATATTGATATTTTCGCGGTCTAAATAATTATATTAGTCTGCTTGCACTGTTCAGGTGACAGCGGCTGATATACTACGAGTATGGTAATAATGTTATTATGAACTCATTTAACTAATTGTAAATTACCGCTACGGCTTTTTTTACTGAAAGTAATGGCAAAAATAAGTTTAGTGCTGTCGAATTGGTCTGTATAGGTCTGTTCTACGAACTTTTAATCTATTCCTCGAAAATCAATGATTAAAAACGGCACAGTCTACATGTTCGGACTAATTTGATATGTGTAAAATGTTACACCTTTTATTTTGTTTCTTGTAACAAATAGTTTTATTCGTCTAAAGTAACAAATAGTTTATTAGGTTACTTTAAAAAATTAAATCTCAGACCAAAAAATAGTAAAGTATGTGAATTACCAAAATCACCACTAATATACCATATTTACATTTTTTAAACAACAATATCTTAAATTTATTTTATATTCTTACATTTACTTTTTTTTAGAAGCTACCCATTTGTTTTGTGCAATTTATCCCAATTAATTTAAACACAGATCACGGAACAAGTCCTTATAATCTTAAAATGAAAAATTTCACCAAACTCCTGATAAAACCTATAAGGACTAAACCGCGTAAGGGTAAAAAGTATATTAATCGTATTAGCTTTCAAACAAAAAAACCGCACCCGAATCGGTCCAGCCGTTCAAAAGGTATGATGACACAGAAATACGCACACAGACACGACAAACTTGTAACGCTACACGTTTTTCGTAGGAGCTAATACTGTGAAAATTGAAAACATACGTTTCTATTTTTTTGTTACCCAACCCGGGGATTGAACCCGGGACCTCAAGAAGTCAAGTTTGACGTCTGATCGCTAGACCACAGAGGCGATGAACATAAAAAAAGATGGGTTGCGCTCCGGGAGTGCCGGCAAAAGTGAAAACTTGAATGTTAACGTTGTGCATTTTTGATATTTTGGAATGGTTAGGGAATAATTTTGCACGAATTGCTTTAATTATCAGTATGAAAGAACAATCATTTATGCACAAACATTATTTTCATATCAATGACCTGCGTTTGGCTTGACAAAATCTCGCTGAAGTAAGACTACGTGACGTCTATGAGCGTCGTCATATTATCTGTATAACAAACATTGCTCGTCTACACATAAAGCTTATTTTCAAGATGGAACAAATAGAGCAATGTCTGTTGTTATTATACGTATCTGTTATCATTTTGTCTTGATCATTTTGCGTATTATGCATTGCGGATTATATACTCTTTATCACGAGGATAGGATGCTTTATATCCGAGAAATGAAATTTCTTCAAATGTTATTAAAAAAATTTTTTTTTGTTTTGTAGCATTCATGACAGGTAAAAAAAATAATCAAAATTCGGCACCGTCTGGGGGGTTTTATATATGCGTTCAGTATCTGAACATTCTCCAACAGACGAGAATATTCTAGACCACTGGGAATGCCCATAAGTTCTAAGAGCATTAGTTCCTCTATTCGTCACTAGGAGACTTTGTCCGCTAGCTTACGAAGTGTTTGGGTTATTTGCTCAAAGAGATCGCAACTTACTCCATTATTCTGTTAGTCATCAATTTGATGAACTATTTCCTATACTAGTATACAGATGTCGTTGATCGATCACCTACTATTTGTTTTTATTACCGTCATATTAAATATTTAATAAGAGATTATTTCTTGATAATAGTGATTTGGTACTTTGTAATGTTACGAGTTCACTACGTTACAGTAAGTAACAGATGAACCAAGACCAAGAATTGACTCCCCAAAAAGTTGACTTGGCACCTTTATAAATTTCAAAATCCAACATCTATCCCTCAGATAGAGTAAGAACGAAATTTTTAAGGCCAACGGGACGAGGTTTACTTTTTACTACTTGGCGTAGTTAACAGCGTCCTGTGAAAGGTATCATTTGTTCATCCACAGAATTGAAGTCTGGAACTCTTTTCAGTTTGTCACAATTTTGTACCTTGTTAGTTATGAATTGCACTTCTAAAAGTGGGCTAACCGTTTTGTTTGCAGCTAGAAGAATCAGAATTGACAACAACAAAAAGAAAATTGGGTTTTTCCAATTTTTTAAGAAGAGAAAACGTTGCTCGGGATTGAATATGTGGCCGGTTGACAAAAGGCTTGCCACTTATCACATTGTGTTCCCTAGTTGTGCCTCTGCCTATCACTTCGGGGATATGGGCGTGATAATACTTACTTTACACATACTACAACTGATATGTTACGATTGTGAGAGTTTGAATTCGGAGGGTATTCCTCACAAAATATAAGTATAACCTTAATGTACTTCTAAATACATGTGATAAATTTTCAAAGAACTAACATTTCTTTCCTTTTATTAAATAGGAATTACTTGCGCGGGAGTGATTGTCAAAAAATGCAGCCACGCTCTTTCGGCGTCTGACGAATCCTTATTTGTTTCAATGCTATACTACGGCCGTTCAGAGAATGCGTTCCTAACACGTCGCGATTGAACTGACAACGTAACTTATAAACAATATTTTTCTAAATCTAAACTGCGCTATTACAAGGTTATGTCAGCGCTTTATATTTGTAGTGCTGTGCTAACAATAACAGGCAATAATAGTATCATAAACTGTTCTTATACAGATATACTTTATAAAATAATACGTTTTGTTTTTATTTTTAAGAATTTGAAAATAATGGACTATATATATTATATATTATGTATATATAAAAATAAAACTGCGACCAAACCGAACGCGCGAAAGAAAGTAGCATTTTTATATTTAGGTTGAAAATGGTAACCCTAAATGGCGTTACTAGCATTTTTATACTTAGATTAAAAACGGTAACCCCAATTGGCGTTATGGGCCGCCATTTTGTAACACTAAAACAGTCGTCTGTTTTTCGTGCGCATAGACCACGTTCTTCAAGTGTTTTCGATCTGTTTTTATTTGATTACCCGGCTTTCGTTTAATATACTGTTTCTGCTTTTCAAACTGACATCGGCGCTTAATTGGACTTCGATTGTGTTTTTGTGACTTTGGTGCATAATAATGCCTAAATGTGGACAAAAATTGAAAAGTGGAGCCCGTGAGTTAATCATCAATATGCAAGATTATTTTGAGCGGGAGCGGCAAAATGGCGGACCCCCTGGTACCTGTCGAACAAATACAAAAACGCGTGTCTCAGGCGCTAAACTGTTTAGCGGGGCTAAAACTGCTTTAACCAAAATCTTAAAAGATATTGGTTTTTTGTATAAAAAACAAACAAAAGAAAAATTTTATCAAAACGATACGACATAATTTTAAAACGGATAAGTTTTTTGACAGAAGCAAAAAAATTATAACTGGGATAATGTCGTGTTCATTGATTGATTGCCTCCCATTCTATAAAAAAATATCTCCGAGGAGGATCTTAGAAAACACATTTTTTCCATCTTGTATCCTGCAGTTTGAAAAGCACATAATGTTAGTGCCTACTCGAAATGTTTTTATGTCATATTTTGTGTCTAATTTTCAACTAGTTTTCATGTTCCTTTTCCTTATCCGTGTCCGTATATCGTTCAAAATCAGTTTTCTTAAATTCCCTACAAAAAAAAACTGTAACATCTATCTCAATCTGGTTATAGGTCAGAGCATACTACGATTACAGCTCTTGTTAAAATCTTTGATGACATTGGTACGGTAAAAGATTAAAGGTGCGTTACTGTATCGGTTTTAATTTTTCCTTATTGCCATTACACTGGTTTGCTTTCTGTCTATTAAGGCAAACGCAGTGAGTTAAAAATGGTAAGTCACACTCAAATTGACACTGTCTGGTTGCTGGCGTGCTTCGAGGTGGAGTTACCTCTCCATTATTATTTTATCTCTTTATAAACTGTTCTATTTTCATTTCTTCTTATTTTCACCTCTACGTCAACTACTTACAGCTTTATCGTCACTGTAAGGTCACCGATGCAGCAAATATCGTAGTTTTTTTATTAATGAGAATTTGAAGGCCATCTACCACTGGGCAGTTTCGTATCATCTTTTAATCTTAAATTAAAAGGATTTAAAATTAATTAATTCTAAAATTTAAATATTATGTTGTAATCGCCAGACGATATGATTTTTTGCTTAGATTATTTTAGTTTACCACCCTTAACATATAACAATTATTGTACCCTCGCTTACTCCTCCCAAATTACTAACTTAGGTGCTATTTTTTGAGCTTATCTATCATGGGAAAACCACCTTTATAACCTGCGTAAAAATATGTTAAATTTCATTCTCCAAATTCTAAGGTAATAACTAAATAATTCTAAATACAAGGGAAGGATTTTTTTAAGAAAAAATCCTTCCCTTGTATAGTAAAGCCTCATTAATGCGCACACTAATTTTAGCTATTCTGGATTATGCTGACTAATGTTATCTCGATGATACTCAATAACTAGTCAACAAGCTAGAGAGGCTTCAAAATGTATAAATTTGTTTCATCTTTATTTTCCTAAATCAAATCGGTGATTTTATTTCAGAGCTTAGTTTGAGTTGCTCCCAATTTTCCTTCGTAGTAGCCCATGTTGTATGCCTTCTGTTTAATGTATTATAAAATAAAGGATCTCGCAGTTACCTCGTTGAACGTATTACCTTTTTGTATGCTTCAAGTTCTCCTTGTCGCTCTTTGCTACGACTTTTACTTTGTTATCCTGTATCAATGAAAAGAAATGATATTCTTCAAATAACTCTCGCTCCTTTACTCTTCGTACCGTAAAATTTTTGAACTTTGAACACAGTATTTATGTTATCCCATCTTTACTTGTTTATAAAAATCGTTGATGAGATCATTACTTATCACTGTGTTAAATGTGTGTTTTTGTCAACTTTTGTATTTCTTTTCACGGTTTATGTTTTCATCTCCATGTAATTTATGTTCTCGTAATTACATACTACTCAAATGTTTACATATTGTGTTACTTTTGGTATAATGTATGTATTCTCTGATACGTATTCAAGATTAAGTATTTTTGTTACGTATGAAAGTGTATCTATTTATGTGTGCATGTTTTATTATTATTATCTATTTATGTAGTATACTATTTTCTTGTTTTTGTATTAATAATATATGTATGTATATGTAGTGTATGTCACTAATTAATACGCCATTTTTCCATCATGTGTTGAAATAACATACTACCCAATTTTTATCACAACAATGTACCGATCGTACTGGCTAAATTTTAGGGTTGGTCAATCTTGCCTCCGTATAAATATCCGATGTAATAAGTCTGGTGAACGCAGCATCATCAGTAAAAGTTGCTCTATAGGACGCAGTATAGTAACTAATACTCACTAGCTATTATTTATATATCATTATTTAATTTATTGAGCACTTTAATATTACCATTTAATTTATGAGCTCATTTTTAGGTTAGTTGGATAAAATTTCTTCACCTGAATGAAATGATATGATATAAAATAAGGTGACCTTTTATAAAAATATTTTAGTTTTAAAGTTAATGTATTTTTTTTGGGTCTACAAATGACAAAATAAATAAAAAGATACTCCTGTGGTTGTTCGCTGTCCATAGCTATGAAAAAGCTGGCCTATTTGAAACTAGCAATAAAACTACTCACTTTGGCTGTCTTGGCGATGGTATTCCTGTACCCTAATTCTGGCCCTAAGATTTGCTAATATGTAAGATTATTTAAATCTATTTTTGAATTTTTAAAATTAACTTTTTGAGAAAATTCAAAAGTATTCCAAGTGAATAAAAAATACATTATACAAAACGATAAAATTAGAGAAGTTTTAATAATAAAATAACTCCACAATAAACTTGAAAAGAGTCGTCTGTTCAAATAGTTGATAACATTCAAAATGCTAATTACGTATTTTCATAGACGATATAAATTTTACGGATTGTTAAATACTTTATCGAAAAAGTTGATTAAATAAAAATAACATTAAATATACATTTATTTACAATATTAACTTTACATTAACTTGGTCATGAATTACTGAGATTACCTTAACATAATATATTTATAAAATTGTATTCAATCAATTATAATGTTGCTATCAATTATTTGATATTAAACTTAAATTGTTTATAATGAAAGGACATATCGGTTTTAATATCAGATTATTGATATTTAACATTGTTCAAAAATGAGGTATTATTAGTCTGAGTACAAAAGCAAAGATGATGTCACAAATTTCGGGCTTGAGGCCATTCCGTTCCAAAACTCATACATTTTTGCTATATTTTATTAAGAGTATAATTATTGCAAAATGCGTAGAAATAACTAGGTACATGTGTTATTAGTAATAACTTTCAGACTTTAATGTTACAAATGTTTTTTGTGAAAGTTTGTGGAAGCTAGTAAAAATTTTGTATTAAATCTGGGGTTAAATTTTTGTACAATGGCCCCATGAAATATGAGTTTTACATTTCAATTAACCTTCCAACAAACATGGATTCATAGGAACAGCCTTAATAATAATTATTATCTAACAAATAACAATAATGATTATTAAATACACGTGTACTTTTAGTGCGAATCGTTCATGTAATTGTTACGAAATTACCAATATATAATAAATCATTCACAGTCTATCTATGATGTCTAACTTTAAACTAAATTAATAACATTAACCCTTGTACACTCAAGTTTGAATGTGTTTTTTAGAGAAGACAGCTTAGTATAACGACGTACAATGCAACTGGTGGAAAATGATGTTTGTACTGGAATATAAAAATAGCAGTTTCATCTAGAACCTTTACAATATAGGACAAAAAAAAAACCTATTTAATTTGTTACATGATTTTAAATAAGAAGCGGTTTTTATGTCACATCATTTAGCTTTTTCATTTTTTCCTTTGTATTTGATTTATTCTGAGATATTATTGAAAAAAAAAAAGAATTTTAAGCATGTAAGATTGTCCAAATGACTTTGTAACCGCAAAGTATTAATTCTTTATATCTCTCACTTTTTCAGGTGATTTACCTTTTGTTTAACCCGTGAGAAGACGCACTGTGAGCATTTCGAAAACGAAAAACGTTTTTGTTAGTAATTTCTATTTGAGCAATATTCTAGCCCTAGAATGTTCACAATAACGACTGCAGAAATCGTGTAGTGATTCTTTCTTTCTTTGGTACTTCGGAACTTCTTCAAAACGCCGAACCTATGTTTTCATCTCCAACCTACTTATGCAAGTATTTTTAACAAACAACTTCTTGCTTACTTTTGTGTTTGTTATATCTGCATACAAACTCCACTGATGGATGCCTAACATATCGTCAAAATGTTTACACGCCGGATACAAGAAAATAAATTTTGTGCAGCAAGTTAGTTTGAACCGAGCATACGATATATATGAACCACTTATATATATTTTGATAGACCCACCATACTTCAATCTATAACTTACTTACTTTGAAGTAAGATTAAATTTGTGAAAAGAAATTTATCGAAGAAGCATAATATATATCTCAAGATTTTATAGAAATATAAAACATTTTCTGTGATTGTTTTCTTAACATTGGCCATTATTTCATTGTCAAATTAAATTTAATTACGACCTTGGTTTGATCATTATATAAATTAGTTTATTACAAAAAATAATTTTTTCCTCAAAAAGTCTTTGGAGGGGAAGTTTGCCAACTCGTGTACCTTTTCAGGATGCGCCTTTTCACGTTATATCAAGTTCCCTGCTAAAGTCAATGTATAAACGTTTGAATTCGATGTTACTATTAGATTTACTAGATCAATAAATTTTTGAATAATAGAAAACTATTTGTAAATTTCACAATCAAATAAACGTAATTTACCTAAATTGTTGATAGTTACTAGTTTTTTTTTTTTATAATTCACTATTCAACGTTTCGTTATATAAAACTAAGACTAACAATATCAAATGTAAAACAATCATCTGTTTTGGTTTTTTTTAAATTTTCGACGTAATAGTAACTGATTCTTTCTTCTCTTCCTTTGCTGTACTGCCATTCTCTGCTACATGGGTGCCATTTTCTATTCTGTATGTATCATCTTTTTTTTCTTCATCAACAATACCATTTTCTGTATCCTTAACACCACCATTTGTTTGTAAAGGTAGGTTACCTTTTTCAATTTCTGGAGTGTATTCTGGCGCAGAAGGAGTGCCATTTTCTGGTGACTGTTCAACAGGTTTTATTGGATGAGGTCTTTGTCTCCGACGACCTGCAAATACAAACATACTTTTTACCAGAATTTATCTCATTTACTTAATAATATCGAAATTTCCTTTCCCTGTTTTGTAAGGTTTCGTGATAGGAATTCAATTGTTTTTTAAAGAAAATTTTGTAAGAATCTGCAATTATAGCAATAACAGTCGTATAGCAAGGAAAAAACAGATCTCGATATTTGACGAAAGCAAAAATTTCTAAATTAATGACAGAGTTAGCGAATGAACACTACCGTGTGCACGTGCAGAAGATAATAAATAATGTTCATATTACGTAAATCTCGTGTTGATTTGATATATATCTAACATAGATTAAACTGCGCAAGGTATGATAAGGCAATATGGTCTATGATTAGACTTATATTAAGCACTGCTAACTTTTTTAACTAAGTGTTGTCTAAGCATTTGGTCCCGAACGTAAAAATTGGATTTTATTATTATGTTTTATAACTTAAAAATTGCAATATTTAAGACAAAGCAAAGCAATGGATAAGTTGACTAATTTTAAGACATCCTTGTTTTTTTCTAAAAGTCAATACTTATTGACTTGTCACTAGTTTAATTTCATTTAAGTTTCTAATTCACGAAATCATATGTTAACACTATTTTTCGCTTATAACTTATTTAACAGAACTAGTCGATACTATGTCTGTTGAGCGTCCTCTATGAAATGCTTTGTAATTGCAAATGTTCTCCTGAGAGTAAAAGAAGCAAGTTATGTTTATTAACATTTTATTAAAATATGACTAACCATTTGGGACTTGCAAAATAGTCGTCCTTTAGGACCACCCCAAATTAAAAATAATTAAACTAAGCTCAGTGTCGAATATTATGAAAGAGCTTAAATTGATAGGGCACAATCAAGTTACTATATAATATGAACACATTATGCTTTTAAATCTTACTTAATTTTTAACCAGTAAAAACAAAAAATACTAAAATATAAGAAAAATAAAACTTAGCAAACTTATTACTTATTAGCGGTTTTTCTTATTTATCGAAAACAAAACTTGGAAGTTAGAAATTAAAATATTCCAAAAGTTTATGATTTTTCTGATTTTTTGAGTATGAAAAACATTGTTTTTGTTTGGCATAAAATTGCTATTATAAAAATTAGAAGTGTTACAAAAATGTGTTCGTCCCTATTATTGTCGTTACTAAAAAACTGAGTAGGTCATCTCTTAACTACCTTTTAGTTTGAAAACACTCACTGTCACTTAAATATTAAATAAAATAGGTTTATTTAAAAGTACTTTGCGATAGGCTCTTCAAGTAAGGCTGGTTTAAAGTGCTAAGTTTTTTTAAATAACTCAAAAAATCATTTTGGAGACTACTTTTTAGCCCACTTAAAAAAGGAGGAAATTATTTGTGCAACTTCTATATTTTTTTATGAATGTTGACGGAAATAATTTAATAACCTTTTATAAAGTTTAAGTTTTCATTAGAAAGTACACTTTTATTTTCTCAATGAACCACCATCTCATCATTTAGATCTGATAATAAAATTCCAGAGAAATCGAGAAATATACTCAACTTTTAAATACACTTAGATGATTTACTTATTGAAATGAATATAGGTTTCTGGAAGTTCTATAGAGCTTAACTTAAGCATGGATTTTAAATGAAGTTAGTATTAACTACAAGAAAATTACCTTTACCAAAATATAACAAGATCCCAGATAAAATTGATTTTTTAACATATTATTTTCTAAATTAGTTACATAGTATACACCGTGTAAATGACATCGTAACGAAAAATGCAACCATGTATACTGTACATGACAGACATGCAGATGTAGTTAGAATTTTGGGTCGGAAATTTCATGATTTCTTTTAATAAAAATGACACCTTTTTGAATAATTTTACAATTTCTTTATTAATACTATCTTACTTAACTCGATTTTTATTTAATTTCTAATAAATAACAAGTTTTTTACTAAAAACATTGTATTAGGTCGACACTTACAGCTTGCAACGCGCGGCTTAATAAGTATATGTACTTTGTTCGCTATACATTTTGGGCTGAAAAACTGATAAATATTTAGCCACTTGTTTCCGACAAAAACTTTAAAAGGTATTTCGAAGTCTGATAATATGTATCTAAACTACACCACAGAAGTTTTCACTACGGTATCAAATACACCCTGTATATTGAAACAGTCGCCTCTGTGGTCTAGCGGTTCATTTGTTGGACTTGACTGCCTGAGGTCCCGGTTTCGAATCCCGGGTCGGGCAACAAAAAGAAAAATTGGGTTTTTCCAATTTTTGTTTGCCACTTATTACATTGTGGGACTTAGTATCTTCGGCTAGTCGTGGGTGCCCTGGTTGTGCCTCTGCCTACCCCTTAGAATCCTGGGCGTGAACATACTTTTTTTTTCTTAATTACATTACATTTAGATCAGATCCTTACCTCCTCCAGTGATTTCCATTAGCATTTTGATCAAAATTGAGAAAGGTGCGTCAATAATTACTGTCAATGCAAAAGATACGATGTAAGTTATTGAAATCATAGCCATGAACTCGAAAAACTGAAAGAAAAGAAAACACTAAATTAGAACTTTTCACAATAGTTTACAACTTAAATTTTTTTTGGTTGCAGAATTTTTATTTCTAATAAGAGGTCTAACTTGCTCTCAAAATTGTCGCATTCCTCTTATATTTACTTATACTTCCGCAGTACAATAACAGCCCGCCCCCGTTTCACGTGGGCATACAAATGTCTAATTTTGATAGAAACCTATGTTTATCAGTTAAAATGTCTGCTTGTAATGGTTCAGTAGTTTTAGGGCCTATTAAAAAAAAGCTCACAAACAATCAAACCTTTCCTATTTAATATTATAGTGTTGATGATAAACCGACGGTAGCTCTACTAACCGGGCTTATTGTATTTTCATACAGGAAACCATCGAAACACCTGTATGATACTAACACGTAAAAATAATTAGATAATATCACTACCAATTAACTAAGATGTAATTTGTAAATAAATCTGTTTTTAAAATATGTTACTTACCTTACTTCCAGTAGTGAAATATGTTGGTATTAAGCGCGAATCGGTGACAACAAATTGAATTGGATAGTGATAAAGATACATGGCGTACGATATCCGGGCTGGTAGTCTCCACATGTCCAAACTTAAAAACCAATTTATTGGCCCTGAAAAAATAAACGCAACATATTAACAAAAATTTTATTGAAATTGAAAAGTTAAGTTTTTTTTTTGAAAAGTTTAGTAAAAGCGAGGCCCTATCAGCGCATTGCGTCTTCGCTGCGTCATTTTCCACAGCCTTTACAATGAGTTGTTTACTTACGTTCGGTAAGTTACGTGTTGAAATCTATGACACTTCTGTCTAAAAATCTGTTTCTCTTAGTTACCAAAAGGGGCACTGTTCAAAGTTTTCATTCAAATAATTTACAGAAACGGTAGCGAGTATAGTAAACTCGACAAGCTGTAAACTCATGGTTAGGGCTCATATACCTAATACATAATAATGCAACGACGACATGCAACGCAGCCTAACGCACTAATGGAGCCACACCTTTAAAGAGTAAATTCAAATTTTCTAAATTAATATCAAAACATTCACAGATTTCACGGTCGAAAGAAAATATGGTTTTAGTTTTTTGTGCTTGTTTCATTTCGTGTTTACATTGAATGAAAATAAGCCAATTTTGATGGCAATTTATACAATTTGGTTTATTGAAAGTGCATAGAGAAAATATCATAAAAAAATATTGTATTATGTACTTCCTTATTGTCGCTATTTCTTATAAAATGAGCTCGAGTAATAAGGTAAATTCTTTCCTCAAAACCCTGACATGATTTTCTTTGACGACTTGTGACCAATTCTGAATTATTTATACACGAAATTTTGAAATCGCTTATCTTGATGAAAATTTCAACTTGACTAATGGAAATGCTAACGATAGTGCGAAAACCATAGAATTAACATTGATTATCTTCATGTTCCAATAAGCAAAGTTATAATATAAGTAGAATACGTATTAAAGCATACAGTCGTTTTAAAACCCTTGGTACAATTCATCTATTAGGGTTTATTTGTACCGTATCAAACGTAGAAGACAAAAATATGGATTTAAAAAATTTGAACAACAATTTTCACAATTACCAATTACAGGTAGGTACAATTTTTTCTTAGATTAAGGGAATTTCAGTCGTCAGTATTCTGATGTTAATCGAAACTAAAATATTAAGAAAATTTCAAATATAGGTACCTACACTTCTTGCAACTCACAAAGTGACCTTTACTTGTCGTAAACGCGTTTCGGCATATATTATCAAAGTGTGCGTTAGAGCGAAATCGGTATGGTTAGAATAAAAAAATTAACAAGATTTTGTGCGCAACTTAAGGTAAATAATATAAACATTCGCGGCAAATAAGTAATAAATATGTTTAAGTACCACCATACCCTAGGATGACAACAGTAAAAAGCAGATAGCGTCTGATTGATGCAACGAATATTACACAAAGTTATTCAAAAACAGGTGGAAATTTATGTTTAATAGTTGATTTCAAAATGATTTTAAGTATTTTGTAAATTACTTCAAAGACTATTTTTTATTTATCTAACAAAATGTATTTGATAGGAATAGGAATGCGATGATGACTTTGTTAGTAAAATAATCTACTGATTGATATTGTACAATTACTAATTTTGAGCAAAAATCTAGTTTAGTATTAGGTGTTATGTTGTTGATTATTTAGTGAAATTCCCAGTATACTCATTGCTTGCAGAAATTCCTCCGAAAAGTTCTATTTCAACAGCTCTGGTTAAAGTAAGCGCTCTTAGTGTGTCAAGTTGCGTTCAAATTTGTTTTACTCAATCATAAAATTGTAAACTAATGATTACATATGGCTTTTTACCAATAAATTAAAAATATCTCAGTGGTATTTTACTATATCTATAAGATATGCTAAATGATGAAACGGTAATATTTAACTGATTACAGTTTGGAACGATTTCGTTATCTTTTTACTAATTTTCAGAGTGACAGATTGCCTTTGTCGTATTTCGGTTTAGAAGTGCGGTAGCGCCTAAACTTACTTGTATTCGAAATTTGACATATAAGCTTCTAGTTGGTAACACACTATTAACATCTTTGGTAATATGTATGTTTTATTAACAGGCAATTCGCTTGCATATTTGCCTTCCTATTTTATAACATAGTGGGGATGGAGGGAGGCGTCTTTACTGTTTTAATCTAACCTTCTGACATTAGGCCATGATGAATAATAGTAATGATATCCATCGTATTGTTGTTAACATTCAATAACGTAATAATACACGGCCTTTATATCAGTGGCATTTGCCAAAAGTGTCCACGTATGTAATTCAGCAGAATGGGGAGTCCCCTTACCTCACAGTTGCGATACAAAGCGCTAAGGATAAACGTACAATGGTCACCGTTAAATCGAACCGCCGAACGATGGAGGCGGTCATGAGGAAAAAGCTGTTACGAGGAAGCCCTAGCCTAAAGGTGAGAACAATACTCTCTATAAACCTGTACGTGCGCCTCATAAAAATGTTGGCGATGGGCTGGACTTAAGTACTGTTTGCGTCTACTGAGCACGTCAGGCTTTTAGGAAGCCCGTGTTGCCTTCACTTCCTAATGACAATGAAACTAACCATTGTTCAAAACATCAACGTCAAAAGTTCCAATACGGGATGCGGTTGTAAGAAAAATGCTCGTAAAACTATAAGATACAACATAGGATATTGTCTTAGCGGTGATTACACAAACTTGTGTTTTCTAAAGGGTTGAATTGGACTAGATTCAGATGGCTCAAATCAGAGACGTTAGCAAAAAAAAATCAACTTCTAACAAAATTATGTTCTGGTTATCGATAAAATTAATGTCGGCCAAGTATTTGCTCAGACCCTGTATGAGACATCGCCAGTATTGCCATTTGCATAGCAATGATAGTTATTAATACGTAATATACTCGTATCATTGATATGCAGAAGAAGCAGTGTAGGAAATATCACACAGCCGCGGGTAACATGAGCATCGGCTTGGAGTTAGTTCACGCAACGTCAGCAGTGACCTTGATGCTTCGATCAGCCAAAAAGTTGCTGATCAAACTGCATTACCTCTAGAGAAGATCGAAAAATGGTTACTTTGAAATAACCTTTTCATTCCAAGCCCGATTAATGGCCATTGCCATGTTTAAAATACTTGCCAATGCCTCTCCTTTGCTCTTAATTGCTTCAACCCAACGATGTGGTAACTCGGATATAAATTAATCGTAAGCTAGAGTTTGAATTATTGTGATTTATTTGTTGGAAAGTTACTCCAACGCGTCATTTTGTTATCAAGGATGTACTTTATACAATTGTGAAACTCTACTCTTTCTTCTCTATATTATGTAAAAGCATCTACATATAACACATGTAGGGTAGTTTGTCTAAAGTCACGTTTCCTCATGTCACGATAAAATAGACAGATTATTTAAATAAATACTTATCGCCATGCAATAAACCTAAACATACCTTAATTAAACGTGGTCTAGTAATTTTCCATCTGCACAGCTCTATATTCGTATATATATAGATTTTATATAGATATTATTAGATACCTCATACATCGAAATCTGAGGAGCCCGAGTAATTCACTTCACTTTAGCAAGTTGCTCAATGTTTTTTTAAATGATCAGATAAATTTAAATTTACCACTAGCGTGATAAAATTTTCTTAATTTTAGAGGTGTTTAACTTAAGTTACAGTTATAAGATATTCTGTTAAAAATGATAATCAGTATCTTTAGTTTTAGAATTTTACGATAACTATAGTATTGGTATCTATTTATTGGTTTGTTTGACGTTAGTAGCAATTGTTTTATGTAGTTATTCTATTTTAATTACTTTAAATAAACTAATCAAATTTAGCGTGTTATTAGTGCATGTCCCATAGTACAGAATACCGTATAAAGAGGGTTTATTTCAGGTTTTAATTTTTATTTTAGATTTTAATTCCACACTGCAGGGAATTTAGACAAAATGTTATTTGTAGCACCAACCATTACCTATCAAACAGCGAGTTAGAGACGAGATTTGATTTTTTTTCAATAGCCAAATAATAAAAAAGACTGAAGAGTTTTGCAACAAATTGAACGAACGAACGATTGCCAGATAGAAACTAAAACTTTTCTTATTTTTTATGTCACTGAAAGTGATCCATGATACGTAACACAATTTAATCTGTAGTTAAGGATAGCTGGTCAATTTATTTAAAAAGAGGATTATTATTTAAATTTCGGAATAGTAACACATCTTAAACTACTTCTAATGTTTCGTACATTAAAAATTCGATTACCTTGTTGGCCTTTCGATTCCACATAAAAACACGACGCCTTGCACTCCGGGAGAGCCGGCAGAAGGGAAAAATTTAATATAAACGTTGTGCATTTTTGATATTTTGGAATGGTTAGGGAATAATTTTGCACGAATTGCTTTAATTGTCAGTATGAAAATACTATAATTTATGTCGTAGAATATAATATTTATTTATTGCGCTATCGTATACAAACATGACAACACGAACGTTCGCGCAAGCGCCCATTAGTAGCTTTAGTAGCAGCTTTAACCCATTCCAAAAAAAGTGCGCAACGCCGCTAAAGAAGTTTTCACTTCAAAAATTGATAGACTGAAACGTACTGGTAATGTTATTGAAACAAAATAATTAAGTGAATTACCTCCATATCCTTTTACACAAGCCAATATAATCCAACCCAGTCCCAGTGCCCAACCAGCTCTCATGAAAGTATTGAAAAAATTATCACCAATCTGATTATCCCAGTCAAGTTCCATGATGATAAAAGATGTGTAAAACGATAACGCTATCATTGTCAATGATATTAACCAACCCGTTAAAACGACGGCCTGAAAAAAATTGTGACCAATCGTTGGTAACAAATCATTTAGATTTATATGTCCGCGCTAAAATATGTCAATTATCTTATAATCTGACATTAATTAAAATTACTATGCTCACTTCCAAGTAATAGATTGTTTGAAAATCCTTATTGCTCAACAAAAACATATTTAAAGTACTAAAACGAATGAATTTTTAACTTCTAAGGGTATTTACATCATTTTTTTAAAAAAGTACTGACTGCTATATAAAATACCTTACCTAATTATCTTCACGTTAAGCCCGTTTCAAATATTGCGATATTTGCAGGCCTGCCTACATTCAATACTCTTTTTATACAAAGACGCCGGCTTCGAATACTCTTAACTTAACCACCCTCGGATACAACCAAATCAATTTTATTAAATCAACGTTGATGTCCCTGTGACATTTGTCAACATTTGCATTGTACGAGTATTTTTCAGTATATCGTCTGCTGAGCGAACCAACGGAACATGCCATTTCTCAATAAATGAATAAAATATCTTATTAAATATGAAACAAAGAAGCTAAGCTAGAAAAGTAATGGCATTTTTATAGTAACGAATACGTTTTTTGATAAAATATATAATTTAACCTGCTAACTATATTAATAAAAATATTCGTTAGTTATTTAAGTCCAATAATACTTAGTTATCTTTATGAATCACAAAGAATATTTTTAAATTTTTTAACATATTGGAAGGCAAAAAGCAGACTGCTTTCCTGATGCTAAGAAATTCACGCCACCTAGAGACACCAAAGGTGGTAATGGTGCGTTGCCAATTTGAAGTCAGGATGTTAGACCTCGAGCAAAAGTAAGTTTAGCAGTTATCTCGTAGCATCAGGGGGTTCGCGATCTAGTTTCCTGTATTTCACCATAAAATAAATAAGCAGATAAACACTTACTGGATTTAAATTTATCTTTTTTCCTTTCCATAGATTTAAAATATATCCATATGTCATTCCTATAAAGAAAGGCACTCCTCTTGTTAAAGTGTTCACGTAATAATACTGCATGTAATAATCTTGTTCATCTAAACGACTGCAAATTATTATACAACAAATTACAATAGAACAAAATTGAATAGATAGAATAGAATATAGATAGAATAAATTAAAATAAAAAGCGTACAAATATTATTTCAAAGCAAATTTTTAGTATGAAAATTTGAACTTACGTTAACGTCATATTTGTAGAAGGGAAATTCATAAGGAAATTATATATTCCAGATCCAATTAACATGAGGAGAATAGATGAACTTAATGCCGTCCATGCAGCTTTTTTATTGTTATCCAATAACCAGTATAATACTAGTGGCGATACGATGTGTAGTTGAATATCAATCGCTATATACCAAGAATGTTGAATGCACTGAAAATGTTTAAAAAAATCAAAAACAGAGCGTAATTTAAAAAGCAGTGAGTTGCTAAAATTTATTCTTTTGTACCTAAGTTCCATGACTAATAAATTTAAGCGACTAAAAGCTATAAAAACTACAATGGCTTTACAAAGTTTATCATTTAGAACTAAAACAAATGTTCTATTTGTCATTTAGAACTAAAACAAACAAACACAAACCAAATTGCTTAGGGTTTGTCTATGACATTATATTCTTATTTATAGTGAAATGTATTGCATTTTGGTTTATATTGTAAGTGGTATTATTTTGTTAATATATAAAATGAAAAAGTAATGGAAATTTTCAATCAGTTAATGTTGAAATAAATATGTAATTAACATTAATTTATTAATTTTAATAGATAAAATTTTTGACACTATAAATAACAGCTACGTTCAATTTTTTATTTGGCGTCAATCTTAACACAAATATTCTATAGTCCGCCAGTATTAAGTACGAAAATAAATGTTAATTTTATATTAAGACTAGCTGCCCGCCCTCGCTTCACTTTGGATATTCAAGAATAAAAATCCTACTATTATTATAAATAATTCTACTATTATATACACTAAAACCTTCCTCAAGAATTGTTCTATCTATTGTTGAAAACCGAATGAAAATCCTTTCAGTACTTTTCGAGTAAATCACGAACAGACAGACAAACGCGTCGGGGGACTTTGTTTATTTTATTATAATATGTATTGATTTAGTTTTTTACGCGGCCACCATTTTAAATTTCAACTTTTGTAAAACAAATGTAACTTTTAAGTAGTAGCAACCTCACGGTGATAATTGTTTGATGAATTACTCAGAAATATTTAATTACTAGTCATCTAGAACTATTGCTCAATTTTGATAAAATGATGACGTAAATCAGTAAGAAATTACTTAGAAACAATTTTCATTTGTCATGTGCGTGTAATTACTAGAAAAAAATGGAATGTACACGCGTACTAATAATCTAATAGCTAAAAATTAAACTTGATCTGCATTGATTTAGCTTAAATGTTTGTTAATGAGGTTTCTACTTCTTCTTATAGCTAGTGGTCATGATTATCGTTTTTTTATTAATTTGTTAAACTTACCATATCACGAGGAACAACATAATTTTGAACATGTAACAGAGTTGCCCACCAGAAACTTCTACATCTTTGTACATTTGTTGCTACAGAGTTCCAAAATGGTCCATCACTCAGATGATGGAACACTGAAGCTTCTAATAGCACCAGTGCTCCTAACAAAGGGAACATCCGCAAAAGACGATTCAAATAGAATGAGTGTAAACTCGTCACAAGTTTTTCTGAAATGAAGTTTCCTTTGAAACAAGTTATTTAGAAATAATAAAAATATTAAACCTCAAGTTGTAATCACGCATTGAAATTTCTTGGAACTAAAAATCTCATGCAAAGTAACAAAGTCTAAATCTATTAATATTATAGTTATTTATTACCTAGTACGAGTAACAAATAATTGCAATTTATAAGTATGTATTACTATTGTTTAATAGCCGTGGGTGAAACAATATGTATAAAGTTTAAATTTGAATATTTGTGCACACTCACTTCCAGTCATCTTTCCTACTGATGTGTAGACCAGTAACAGTCCTGCCACAGTAAAAAAAGAATCTACCGTGAATAGTCCTGTAGATACCCATATTGCCTTTGCAGACGTTAGCCACTGAAATAATAAGAGAATTAAATTAAGATAATTATAAAAAATACGTTAACCACGTTAAAACTAAAATCAATTTCAATTCCAAAAAAAAAGTACCCCGATTTCAATAATTTTAATTTACATATACAAGGACACGCCTCAATTTATCAAAATTTAAAGCAAATTAGACTCTATTATTACAGAATAAACGGTACCGGTAGATAGCTTAATGTATGTGGCCTTCTGAACTTTCCTTGATTTTTCTGGAATTTTATCGTCAGATACAGACTTGGAGGCAATAAGACTAATTCGAAGGAACGCTCTTTCTTTTAATTAAAAATTAAAATCGATTTAAACAGAATTAAGAAACATAAGTAATTAATTTATTCCCAACATTTTTTCGAGAGAATGTATTGTTAACGTAATATTTATGTAAATACATTGCATTTAATTACATAATCAAAAATGTGTATTTGTAAAGCACTTGGTTTATACAATTTGGAATTTGGCAAAGGATATAATAATAAAAGGAAATAAATATAAGGAAAATAGTAAAATGAAATACTTAAAAAATACATAAATGTAAATGAAGTCTTTTAGTGTTCTTTAAATCGTTTAGTGGAGAAAATAATATAAAAAGCACAAAGGACACGTTCATTTCTTGCAAATTCAAGCAAAATGACAATGAAAAGCTTGCAAGTGGAGTAGACCCCGGGTACTCTTGCCCTAATTGCAAAGAACAACATGAAATGTTAATGTCGATAGTGATGAAGTCAAATGAGATTCATTAAAAAAATGTTTCTTTAAAACTTATTTACAAGACGATTCAAGAATGAAAGACTTTAATCTAACATTCATTTAAATTCATATTTTCTTTTACTATAATCATTCTTTTACTCGATTTCTTCGTTATTTACTTAATCCATTTCTATTTCCGTAAACTTCTCTTTACCGAGGGCTGTTATTACCCTGTTGTTTACCTTTTAGTATTATTACTACTACTACTACTATTTAGCCTCGCCTCTGTGGTCGAGCGGTCCGGGTGTTGGACTTGACTGCATGAGGTCTCGGGTTCGAATCCCGGGTCGGCCAACAAAAAGAAAATTGGATTTTTCCAATTTTCTAATAAAAAAATGTTGGTCGGGATTGGAAATGTGCCCGGTTGGCGACAGGCTTGCCACCTATCACATTATGGGACTTAGTATCTTCGGCTAGTCGTGGGTGCCCTGGTTGTGCCTCTGCCTACCTCTTCCGGGATATGGGCGTGAAGATACTTTTTTTTACTACTACTTAGTATTATTTAGCTGTATGATAAATAGCTTACTTCAGCCTCCGCCATCAAAATCCTCAAAAGCGTTTCACCAGCGCAAGAAGGGTCTTTCTATTCCCATAGGGGTTCCCAGTCAATCTTCGTTATTCTTCGATACAGATTTATTAAAATTTTACTAAAATTTCTAATGGTTTTGGTTTTTAATTTATTTCATCGTTTTGGTATTTTTTTTCTACCTTTTTATGGTTAAAACAAACGTAATTACTAATATTACTATTTAAATTATTTACAGATATCAAAATGATAATTAACAATACAGAATTTAATTGTTGCTGTTATCGGTGTGTATAATTTTTAGTTAAGAAGTTCATATCTACATGAATAGTGTTTTTAGATAACTTATTCTAAACCAGTCAGATACCATTAAAAGTGATATTTATTTAGTTTGAATAACAATTTGACTCCATAGCTCTGAGTTTTGACATTAAAAATAGTTTTATTTTTAAAATAGTAAGTCCAGTACTTTTGAATCTCGATTTCATGCAAATTAGAAATTGAAATCGAAGATGTCATTTTAAGTAGGATTAGGTGTCTCGGATTGAACCAGGCAGTTACATTTAACCACTTATGAATCTTGAAAGTGCGACTTTAAAAAACCGTGCTCATTTATGTTAATTAAAAGGAATATAAATAGCTCTATTTACGTTCCATATCTACTCACTAATTTACATGATGGCAGGGTACAAAGTGGTTGTGTGAGGAGCATTTAAAAGAAAAGTGACTCAAAAACTAAATTTTTTTATGTAAATTTCATTTCTTTTTAGCTGTTTTCGCTTTCATAACATTGATTTCTTTATCTGTTCACTGTTTTGTACAGTTATCTAGCAATCAAAAGCGCTATACTCCATAATTTTGCGAGATTGCTTTGCCGGTAATTTCTTCAGTTTGAGTATCTAAACATTGAGCCAAGTAAACATTTAACCATGGTTCATTGTGCACTACCCAATCGTTAAATAAGTGTTGACAATTATTCCGATCTATTAACAGGAAATTTAGGAAATGGGGAAAAATCAGAACTGATAAGGACACGTCCAAAAAAAAAAAGAAATTGTAGAATGCGAATATCAATATAAATAAACTTAGGTTAAAGTAACACAAACAAAAAAGGGCCCTAAATAAAAAAAACGGATTAATGGTTCTGTGATCTAAAAAATTAAAAACTCGGTGTCAATTTTACCTATAGAATTTGATAGATGTGGATAAATTAAGGCCGATTAGAATGTGAAAGAGGTTGTTTTTTGATAAATAAAATAAATGATACGCGTTCTTTTTATGGTAAACAAAATATTATTTTTTAAAAGTAAACTTAAAGACGATAGGTACATAAGGTGTCACTGAACTAAAATTAATTTTTGATGAAAAATATTTTTACACTGAAAATAATAAAAATATTGGAAATAAATGTTCCTCCAATTAAAGTAGAATAAAGTTGCTTACTTGATACAACAAATAAAAGGTATTACTTTGAAATCAATTCCACTGAGACTTTGAAATTTATCTGATTCAATGTGAGGCTGCTCTTGACTATAGCGAATATTGAGAATTTGTTTAGCATTAAATATTACATTATGCTATCGATATCATTTAATTTTTCCTTGAAATGAATGTTGATAATCCAATAATACCGTCGTAAAGATTATCTCAAACGACATGTTTGATTCCAATTTGCTTGGAAACTCAAATTTTCTCCTATACTTTGGTTTTCTGCTCGCAAAAAAAACCTAAAACCTTTAAACGGGGCTAAACTAACATGCACGAGTTAAGTTACAGTTTTTATAACACACTGACAAAAATATCACATAAATCTAATGTTTATTACAATTCATTCAGAAAAAAGAAAACAAACTGTTTAAAGCAAAATGTTTTTGTCATTATAATCCTTGGAATATTCTTAGATTGTTAGGATTACATGACAGCAACATAACAATGACATCGAACTTGATAAAATTGATAAAAAATTCATTGTACTAAGTAAATTTTCAACATGTTCACGATATGTTGATTATTCAAACGATATCAACGTGCAAGAATATCTACGTAATGCAGCTTAAGATTTGCATTTTTTTAGATATTTAGTAAGTAGTTTATCAAAGGTTTAAAAAAGTCTGTAAAATATGGTTTTGGAACTAACGGCTTTATGTTACATCTGCATTATTATTTATTATTTTAATTAAATGTTTCTTTCAAAACGATTAAAATAAAATGATTTATTACAACCTCCTGTAGCAGGCCACGCGTGTACTAGAGTGAAAATAAGGTTTGCGTATACTCTAGTTCTTATTAATAATTTTCCTAACACTTTGTGTTCTTAAACAATTTAAGCAACACAAACGGTATGTTACTACTTAGAAAATTATATTCAATGGATTTCAGATATTGGCCTTCCTACAATGAAAGCAGTGTTACCATAACTCTTATTTGGAAATTTTATGAGAATAATAAATAGTATTTTGTATGTTAACTATCATGTTAAAAGTTAAATAAACTTACACATTGATACCTGATGTTTCTTTTTAAGCCATCCTTGAATAAATTAAATTTACTTGTAATATTTCAATCAAATAGTAACAAATAATTTAATGATTGATATGTGAAGATCATTCTTTAAACTTAGCTAAACAGCCCTAACTTTACATGTCTAAATCGCTTTATAAGTATATATCTGAGGAAGCAAATTAAATTAAAAAAAAAACATCGTTTAAGTAAACCAATTCAGTGCTCATCCGTTTAGTTTATACAAAACGTTTATCTATACTAAAAGGAAAGATTTGTTTGCTTGTATTGAATAAGCTCCGAAACCATCAGACTGAAGACCATTAGAAGCCGACATTATCGCTGATGACCATGGGCTATATTTGTAGCTAGAGAAGGAACCCCTACTAAAACTTCAATAATGTAGCACAAGGTATAAAAATAGCTGTAAAAGTATCTTCATATCACAGAATAGGTATGCAGAGGCACAACCTGGGCACCCATGATTAGCCGAAGACACCAAGTCCTACGATGTGATAGGTGGCAAGCCTATCTTCAACCTAACTCATATCCAATCTCGAGCAACGTTTTATTTATTAGAAAACTGGAAAAAAACTATTTTCTTTTTGTTTCCAGACCCGTGATTCGAAATCGGGACCTTATGCAGTCCAGTCCAAAAACTGAACCGCTACACCACAGAGGCGATAATATAGCTATGAAATATCTAAATCGCATTCCCTGCGAATACCATTAATGACAAGTAAAAAGATGTTCTATAACATTAAAAGAACTTACTCGTATTAATATCTACAAAAAAGTTGGCGACTCCAGATATCTAACTATTATAATTACGGTAATATACATAAGATATATGAGTAATGTTAAACTAAAAAAAAATATGCTTAAATTAGGCTATGTACTTACAGAAACAGTAAAGGTAAGGTTGCCCAAAAAGTTGTAGGCTGAATATGTATGTCCGATGACGACCCATGCCATAGAAATCGTCCTAATACCATCCAAACAGTCTAGCGCATTAGCAGTTGGTGTAAATGTCGTGAGGCGGCGAGTATTTGTGTAAACAGAAAATGTTCGTCCCAATACATTCGCTTTCTTAGGATCTAAAAAAAATTTAGGTAAAACCTCATTATAAAACTTTTTGAATTATTTACAAAAAAATGTACTTGAAATTTATTTGACCACAAAGGCAAAAAAAAGAAATGTGGTTCAGAATATAACGGAATCAAGTTGCAAAATACATTTATTACATTAAAACTGCTATCTGATATTCGCTAAGGCTTATAATATAAAAGTTTAGTACAAATCAAACTTCTAAAATTATTGTTACATTTGTCCTGACTGAAAATCATATTCAAAATAAACGGGAATATTTTATTGTGTCAATTTTATTAACTTTTGATTGGTGGTGGTATGAGCATTAATGTTTTTGCTTCCAAATTCATCAGGAGTACTGAGTAAATATTAGTCTATGAATTGTCAGTCATATATCATAAATAAGAATCACTGATGCTCTTTTAAAAGCATAATATTTTACTTAAAGCATTATTATGTGTAAAAAAGCTAGTTTTGTTTCTGCTGCTATCAAAATTTACTTAACATTGAATAAATTAATCCCACGTTGCTCTGGTTAAATTTAATAGATTATTTTAAAAATATTTTACCACTATTAATTAAGTGGCATGTTCTGGTTTAATTTAAACTCTAACTGTCTTATTAATAATCTCATAAATATTGAACAAAACTAGCTTCAAGTGGTTTTTTCTAAATAAGTAAGTGAGAAACATTTAAGATAACAATTAATTTTGACAATAACTATGAATTACGCAATAAAAACCGAAATTTTTCGAAATGTGTGCCGTTATTAAATTTGAATTTGACTGTGAAGAACCGATACCAAACCTCTAGAACAGAATAAGTACTGCCATCTACTGAAATTTAGTGAGACTGACATACTAATCAATCAAGACAAATACGATAACTAGTTGATCGAAAAGCTTCTATAAACAGTCACTAGAGTGCGCTTTTATACATGAATTTTTAAGAAGTAAACTGGGACGGCTGGTTATAAAATACACTTTTATATACTGACATTCATGTAACTTAGACCGATAATTGCACCTATATTTTAAATCATGACGACCCGGAATTTGACTAAGGTGCGCCTACTAGAAACAAAATTACAACAAACTCTTGATGAGCTTCAAAGCAAGATAAACTTTTCCAATAAATTACTAGAGGAGCGCGAGGAATGTGAGAAAGAAGTAGAGATTATTTTAAATAGAAATACTAAACTTAAAAATGAAATGACCGCATTGTACTCCGACTATCAAGACGCAATTGAGCAAAGGAATAAACTTCAAACTCAAATAGAAAAATATTATGATTGCAACAACATCCACGAACAAGCTTTATCACGCATTAAAACTCTAGAGCAGGAATTACAACGCGCTCGTGATCTCATAGAGCAATTGCAAGCGGAAAAATCAGCTCTGCAACAGTCTGTCATTACTATGAACAGGTTTAATAGTTTAGTTTCTTGTTCTATAAAACAACCTGTTTCTATAATGAGTCGTAGAAAGCGCAAAGAGTACCTTAGAGTTTTAAAAACTATACGTAAAGCTAATCTTAAAACAATAAATATGAGAGTGTTATGCAAAAAGTATCAAAGAATAAAGAAGGAAAACCGTATTGCACTAGGAGAGCTGGATTCATATAAGAGAAAAATAACCATCAATTTAGCGACATATAACGCTGAGTCGTATAAACTAAGGTGTGAGATAGAGTTGTTGCATGACGCTCTTCGTGATATGACAAGGAAATATAGTAATGCACAGCAACAAATTCAAGAGCACATTTCAGCTGCCAATGAATTAATAGATCTTTGTACATATAACGAGGAACGTTTGAATTCTTTGATTGATAAAACTGCTTGTAACTGTTGTGTTAGTTCCTCTGGCAGGGAATCCATACGAAATATAACGACATTAGGTAGTCCTCGTACTATTCCAATTTCTGAAAACTCTTTGCTTGATAAATGTGCAGGCGACTCACATTCAAATATTAATTTTGAATCGTCAAAAGTATTTTTATTTTCGGATGGCTTAAGTACAGGAATGGGGGTACATCTTTGTAATCTCTTAAAACAAAGAGTTTTCAACCACTCTTACACATATGATGAACTGACAAATATTACTGATAAAATTAAAAATATTGACACAAACAAGGACTCTACAATAATTCTTTTGTTAGGTAACGCGAAATACTTAAAAAAATCTGACATTTTAAAGTGCATTGATTGTCTATTGTCAAAAACAACAAAAAGAATAATTCTGTCCGCCCTGCCTTACTCTTCATTTTACTCAGACCAGAAAAATAAAAATATATACTTTTGAACAATTTTATATATAACTTGACATGTCGTCATAATGACAAATTATTATATGTTGACATTAACAAATTTATATCTGATTTTGTGTACACGGAAAAAAATATGTATTTGCATTATAAATATAAACGTGACATCGCTAAGTTGTTAGCATATAATATAGATTTTATTTACAATGGAAATAATTATTGTAATAGTTATACAAATGTGACAATGACGAAGACGCTGGAAGTGAACACTATTGCTAATAAAAATGAGTCTATTATGCTCGAGACTCAATCCTACTTGCCATCAAGCGATATTCAAAATGTTAGCAACGGTGGTTACTCTTCAGTTTTAAACTAGACATAAAGACAACGGCAAAAACCAACTTGATGAAACTTGTATATCAAAACATCCAAGGTTTTGCCAGCAAAGAACTAGAAATAGAACTTTTTCTGGAAAAAAATAATGTAGATATATTTTGCGCCACTGAACACTGGCTACTGGATCATGAAAATAGTATTTCATTTAAAAACTATAAGGTAGCCAGTGTGTTTTGTAGGAAAATTAGGAAAAGAGGAGGCTCTTTAATAATTTGTGAAAATAGCATTAAATTCAAAGTGAGGAAAGATGTTATGTCTATGTCTAAAGAAAGTAGTATTGAATTATCTTGCATCGAAATGCCACGTTTCATTATAGTCTGTGTTTACAGGCCTCCTAGAGGGGAAAATAAAAGTTATAATTTTGATATGTTTGAGACGATAATGGAAAATGTTTTAAAATTGCTAAATAAAAACAATAAATCTTTGATTATATGCGGCGATTTTAATATAAATATTTTAGAAAGCAGTAGTTATTCAACAAGATTCTTAGCTCTATTTGACTCTTTTAATCTCAAACATGCATTTTATGAACCAACATAACATAACATGTAATACTGCCACTTGCATAGATAATGTTTTTTCTGACTGCAACATAAACGAAGCTGTTATAATAAACAGCTTGAGTTCTGATCACTGTGGTCAATCTGTGTGTTTTAAAAATTATATACAGAAGAATCAAAAGCCGTCATTAATACAGAAAAGGACCATCACTGAAAAGCGTTTAGATACTTATAAAAATCGTATTTTAAAATATTTTCCAAGCCTCAATATTAATTTTAACAACGATATTTGTGAACAATTCTTCAATATTGTATATAATAAATTCAATAACATGTTTAAGTGTAAAACTATATCGGTCACAAATAAACTTAAATTTAGTGATTGGGCAACGCCAGGTATATTCAAAAGCCGTGATATTCTTTATGACTTGTACGCCCAAAAAAATCTACAACAAAATATGCAATTTTTAGACTATGTAATATAATATAATATAATATAATATATAATATAATATATAATATCTCTTATATTGTAAACTATTTAGAAAAGTTTGTATTTGTGCTAAAGCTCTTCACATAAACAGAGAAATTAAGAATTCGAATGATAGACAAAGAACGGTATGGAAAATTATAAATAGAGAAACCGTAAAAACAAAAGAGCCGGATCTGGAGCTTACATTAAGGACAGGTAATGGTTTCGTTAAATCTGATGAAGCCATTGCTCATAAATTTGAAAATTTTTTTACTAAAATTCCGGCAGAAATTACACGCACAGTAAATTCTTCCCCCATTGTAGCAGAACAATTTATAAAACAAAATATTAATACTTGTGACACGTCTTTTGTTTTTAGACATGTAAGTCCGGACAAAGTAATAAAATCTTTTAAATCATTAAAATTCAAAGCAAGTGAAGACATCTTTGGTATGTCTGTAAAGTTTTTAGGCTCTGTTATTAACATTATAGTACCGTATCTTAGTCTTATTTTTAATATTTGTGTTGACGATGGGACATTCCCTGATATTATGAAAATTAGTAAAATTGTACCACTTTATAAATCTGGCGATAAAACTGACCCAACTCATTATAAACCTGTGTCTATATTACCAGTGATGAGCAAGGTTTTTGAAAAAATGATTTACAATCAAATGCTAGCTTATTTCAATGCCAATAAATTATTTTGTGACAAGCAGTACGGGTTTACTAAAGGTCGATCAACCAAAGATGCCGGCATAAAATTAGTAACATACGTTATGAGAGCGTGGGAGCAGTCATGTGATGCCATAGCTGTTTTTTGTGATCTCTCAAAGGCGTTCGATTGTGTTGATCACGAGACCTTGTTTGTGAAACTGGCGCACTATGGTGGTAAAGGCAAAGCCTTAGAACTAATTAAATCATATTCGAAATCTAGGTTACAAAAAGTTCAAGTTAATGGCACACAGTCTAAAGGCTCATTTTTGCAATTGGGTGTTCCACAGGGATCTATTTTAGGGCCACTTCTTTTCTTGATTTACATCAATGATTTACCACCAACTGTCCAGAGTTTGTGTGAAATTGTGCTATTTGCGGATGATACATCCTTAATTTTTAAGGTAAATAGACTCGACCCGGATTATGATGAAGTAAATAGCGCACTTTCTTTAGTCTGTAATTGGTTTAACGCATATAACTTGGTATTAAATACGAGTAAAACCAAATGTGTCAAATTCGTTCTTCCAAATGTAAGACCAATTCAAGACAATACAATAAAGTTGAAGAATGAGGTGATAGATTTAGTAAATGAAACGACTTTTCTCGGCCTTTAAATAGACTCCAAACTGCAGTGGAGCTCCCAAATATTAAATTTTATCAAAAAACTTAGCTCAGCAGCTTATGCCATAAGGAAAATGAGACAGATAACTGACGTGAAGACTGCAAGACTTGTTTACTTCAGTAATTTTCACTGTCATCTGTCTTACGGTATTTTACTGTGGGACATCTTACTGCAGATGTTAGTACAGTTTTTATTTTGCAGAAACGAGCTATACGGGCAATATACAATATGGGCAGTAGGGCATGTCTGAGGCAGATTTTTAAGAAAATTAATATTATGATGGTCCCTAGTTTGTACATTTATGAAAATATAATGTATGTCAGGAAAAATATTAATGAGTTCACAAAAAATAAAGATATACACAGTGTGAACACGAGAAATAAAAATAAATTAGCAATTCAAAAGTTTAGGATAAAAAAAACCTCAAAATGTTTTATTGGAGTTTGCGTGAGCACGTACAACAAAATTCCTGAAAGTATAAAAGAGTTACAAGAAAGAAAATTTAAAAACTACGTAAAAAAGATACTTTCTAACAAGGCATATTATACAATAAATGAGTATTTTAATGACAATGACATATGGAGAATATGAAATTTTTAATGCTATTTTTGCGACTTTGATGTGATTGTTTTGACATTTTATATACTTACCTATTTATTCCACTTTGTTGTAATTGTTTTGACATTGTTTTTGACATTTTATATAATAATTTTTTTGATTAATGTTCTTTTTTTATTAGTTTTGTAATTTTTGGAAATAATTTATAACAGTTTAATGTCAAATTAAATTTTTAATTGCTTATTTTGAATGTTTATAAATTATAAATGGCTAAATTGTGCATAGGTATTATTTTTAGAATTAAGAGTTTTGACATTCAAAAAATGTATGTAATGTATACTTAATTTGAATAAAACACATTAAAAAAAATAAACACGGTACAAAGTACTCCAAGGTTTAACCTTGTATTATAGTCTTTATTACAATGTGATGCAGACTATAGTGTGAACTTAATTTTACGCCCACGTTATTCCATGTTTATTAATAAGACTGTAAATGTCTTTGTACATAATATGACAACATACATTTATGATTTTTGATCAGAACATAGTACATTAAAAAGTTAACCATTGGAATCTATATTAGTTATCTTTGGCACTTGGTGGAATTCCATTGTAGATTTTTAGTATAGATTTTTAGAAGTAAACACTTGTCAACAATACCCCTTTTTTTAATACTTTTCGTTACGAAACGTATTTAATAAAGTGTATAGTGGATAACTAAACGTACCTTAATAATCTTAAAATTTTGAATAGCAATAATTTTATTTAATACGTTTCGTTACGAAAAGTATTAAATAAAGTATATAGTGGATAAGAACAAGCGTTTATTTAAAAAACGAGTGTATTGTTTTGGCTTAAAATTCACTTGATGTAACTTCTAGGGCGCAGATCATGTTTAAGATTTGAGGCCCTTATGTACGGTATGGTATTGTAAACATTGGAAAAATCTATATTTATTTTTAGTCATATCGTATTAAAGTCAAACTCTTTATATAGAAAAAGTAGTATTAAAATATATCCATACATATTAAAGATATAACCGGTGGTTTGTTGGGCATAGGTGTAGACGTTAAACTTAATAATCTTAAATTTCAAAATTTTCAATAAACCCCCTAACGAACCTGTTTATAATGACGCCAAGAATCATATAAACCGCGTTAGCTTTCAAACAAAAATCTGCGTCGAAATCAGTCCATTCATGCAAAAGTTATGATGCTACTGAAAGACGCACATGCATACTCAGAACTAGTCGTTTTCCGTCAAGCGTCAAAATAACGCATCATCATTATGAGTTTATGAGCTATGATGAAACAAACACACATACACACACTAACAATACAAACGTACAACACTTCTCTTTTTGAGGTTTAGAAGCATTGCAAAGATTACGAAACATACCTAGTAACTGTAGCTAATACCTTATAACTTTTAAACAATGACCCATTAGCCACCTTCCAGTTCATTTATCAAGTTCTTGACATCATGTCTTCGTCATCTAAAATAGGAATAGGTCTAGGCAAATCGAATAAGTGAAAATTCGATGGGTTTACCAGTAGGCATTCCAGGGCTGTGATTTTATCTTCGAGTGCCATCATCAGACCAGCTCAGCTGTACTAACATTCGTTAGTGTTTAAGCTATATAGTCTCACCTATGTTCAAAAGTGAAATGAATATATCTATATCTAAACAGGTCTTTTATCAATTTCAATTTTTACAAATGACCTTCAACGTCTGAATATATCTTCAGAAATGATGGATAAGAACCATCTCAATTACGTCTATGTTTAACTTTATGCTTCAGGTGAACTGCAAGATGACGAAACAGAATACAGTAACTTTTGAAATTTTGATCCACTTGTCACCTCCCAGTTCAATCATCAGGTTCACCAAAATATTCGTCATCAGAAAGTATGAAAAAGTCTAGTTAATGTGAATCGAATGAGTCCAATCTTGATGGGTTCACCAGCAACTATATTACGTCAGCGTCAAACAAAAAAAACTGCATCAAAATTCGTCCATCCACCGAAGAGCTACGATGCTCCAGACAGACAGAAACACACACGCACGCACAAACAT
>NJDD01002648.1:203015-243001 GCA_002245505.1 Calephelis nemesis
CACACACACACACACACACACACACACACACACACACACACACACACACACACACACACACACACACACACACACACACACACACACACACACACACACACATGCAGACACGTCAAACTTTTCACATCACTCGTTTTGCGTCGGGGCTTAAAAATGGCTGACTATTACTGTCATTGTAGTATATCAGAAATAATTAACATAATAAGTGAATTACTAAAATATTTGAAAGGTGGAGCCACAACCATCGGAACTAGATTATTTTTAAAATTGTAATAAGATAACATTAAATCTTTGTTCACGCCAAAAATGTGGTACATATGGACTTAAGTCCAGTTAATACGTCCATTATCAAAAGTGGAATTACATTTATCTGTTTTCAAGTTTTCAATAATCCAACAAAGGTGATGAATGAATCATGAACATAAAATTTGCAGATTTTTTTTTTGTTTTTATTATACAAGAGTTTAGCTTAAACAATACTTTGGAATACACGTTTTTTTGTTGTCAACAGTTTTGCTTATTGTTGTATTTGTTTAACACTTTCTGTTACTTTCTAGCCAACCAATTTCACTTTTTACAGCATCATCAGGGCTTCGAAACTAAAGATAAATTCCCCAAATGCCGACGAAAGCAAATATAGATTCTAATACTTTGGAATACAAATTGGATTTTGAATACAATACGAATCGGAATGAATACACATAACATACCTATGTATATTATAGAATAGGGTATAGACCCTATAGGGTATAGACTTATGCTAACCTTTCTTGATGAAAAAGATAGCAGGATTGATGCATTCGATATGACGGTGCTACGGAGAATCAGTAGTGGTGGGTCCAAAAAAAGCCGCTTTTTGCGCAAACCTGCAAACTCACAGTACTCGTACTCATACTAGTGCGTTACTTGAGCTATGAACAGCTCGATTAGACGCTGCGTCATGTTCCTGATTCACGCTTAAAATACTTGCAATTAACAAATGTCTCGATCACACGTATTATGCGTGTATTGGTCTGGACAGACTCTTATGATCACAGATCGCATTCGTAATAGCGAGATTAGAGAAGAAGTGCGATTTACTGTAGAGTGTAAATGAGAAAGAGCAGGCTCCTTTCAGTCATATAGAAAAAATTGCAGACAAAGTGAATCAATAGCTATTATGTTTATTAGATATAGCTGTAAAACGACACCTTATGGATTAAAATAAAAAAAATCCTGGACAGAGTACTCAAATGGAATCTAATCCCAAAAATAAGTTAATTATAGGTTTGTGTTGTGGAAGATATTCAACAATATAGAACAAAGAACAATGTAAGAATTTGTGGAAAAAAGACTATAGACCATATTAAATTTCTGGACATTTTCTTAACTTTACAATCCTTGTTACTTTAAGTTTTTATGTGTCGAAACATGACGTTTTACAAAATATTTCTTTACAGTTTTGGAACGAAGTTCCTTATTTGTTACATAACTGCATATAGGTATTTATTGCTTTATGATGTTGAAAATAATGACATACTTGCAGCTGATATCGATTGATATAAGCTATAAAATACCAATAAACTTATTTAAACATGTCGCTATAGATAATATGAAATTATAAATACGCAATCCATTGAATGCTATGTTCTAGAAAAATAATTAAAATAGAATAAACATCTCTTTGTTTGCATCTCGCGCAACGCTTGATGTATAATTTTTTGAAGTGAAACTGAAATTCAGTCATGCTGTACAAAAAATGACGAAATAAAGAAGTTCCACTTTTCACGTGTGTGCAAACAAAAAAAAACACATTTTTTTATACCAGATTTCACAAATTAGAGTCTTTTGGAATGATTTGACTTATTGTGCCACTTTTCTTATTTTTATTGTACTGTGAAAAGACAGCTGTCACACACCTCTGCTAATCTTAATGTGTCTCAAAATTTGAACTTTCAGTGAATATAATTTCTCCTTTAACTAATTTGACGTGTAGTGCCACATTTACTTCTTTTATTTTACTGTGAAAAGACAACTTGTACACACCTATGTTAATCTTAATGTGTCTTAAAATGTGTACTTTTCAATATAATTCTCTTAACCAAAAAACAAACGGAGCGGTTTTCACCCGCACCCGCAGCGGTCGCGTAACTCACGATACCGATAATTTGTGCGGGGTCAGTCAGTCGTAGTGTTCGAAATAATCGCCCGCAAACTTATACGAATCTGCCGGCGAGCGACCGGTGCCAAGAGAATCGCAAACAACCACGGCCGCTTCGTGAAATTTGCTCTTACTTTTTGCATACATAATATATACATCCTACATTATCTGCGGGCCCGCAACCGGCTAGGAAAAAACCGCTCCGTGAGTTTTTAGTGTTACTGATTTCATATTACGATAGTAAAAGCTGAACACAACTCAAAAAAAATCAGTTGATCTCTCATTTTGAACACAATCAACCTGATATCATGATTTTCTGTGTTATCAAAAAATACTAACCACTTAATTTCTTAATGCTTGTAAAAGATATGTAGATAAGTTTGATAATTTCCATCGCCAGTATTCGGTATAAATATAATATGTAAAACTTACACATAATGCTGCTATCGCTACTAACTGGCATCTTAACAAAAAAGTGTTATTTATGCGGTGGTTATTTATTGAATATTTTATTTTGTGACACTCTCGTGATACGTATACATAAAAAAACGACAGGTTGGCGGGCAGAAGTGAAAACTTGAATATTATCGTTGTGCATTTTTATTGTTTTGGAATGTTAGGGAATAGTTTTGCATGAATTGCTTTTATTATCAGTATGTATATACTATAACTTAAATGGTAAAATACAATATTTATTTATTGTGCTATTATACACAAACATGACAACACGAAAATTCACGCAAACGCTCTGCGCCGCCTTACAAATTTTTCGATCATGTCACGTGTACCTGTACCAAAAAAGTGCGCAATTCTGCTAAAGAAGTTTTCACTTCAAAAAACGCATATAGATAATATGTGGTAAATGCAAAGCGAAGAAATTTGTAAATCATAAGATACAAACAATTTGTCAATCAGCCAGGAAATAAAGGAAAGAAACTAGAAAAACAATCTTATACTTAGGGAGTGCCAGCAGAAGTGAAAACTTGAATATTAACGTTGTGCATTCCCGATAATTTGGAATAGTTAGGGAATAATTTTGCATAACTTGCTTTAATTTTAGTATCATATTACTATCATTTATGTGGTAAAATACAATTTTAATTTTTTTATTAGTTTGAATTTTAAACACTCTGTAGACACGAATTTTATGAGTATATAGACTGTCGAGCCCAGAAGCGTGCACAAAGATTCCAGTCAAGGTATATAGTGATGATAGCTTACCATTTCTGGTTTAGTTTTGCGTCGTACCTTCACAATGAAAAGTCATTTGCTTTACATGACATACAGTTCCTGATAATAATAATTGATACGAAAAGTTTTTGTATAACCATCATGAATAATCTAAGTTAGTGATTTATCATCAAAAGATAAGGCACCAAAAAGAGAAAAAAGTTTACCTTAGCATTATTTATCGAAATAAGTCCTACTCTAGTTCTCTTTTAATAATAAATAAATTATTAATCTAATTAAAATAAATAAAATTCATTATAACTGATTTTCGCTAAAAAAAATCTAAAGAAAACACAGAATTAAATCAAAAACAATAATTAATTTGGCTTTTGAATCTGAAGTCTAACAACAGTCGGTATCGATAACTCGTTAAATCCTAGTCGCTGTGCTCGATTCCAAAGGTCATTGGTATGATTATTTCAATACTGTATCCAGGACTTTATGCTAAGACAAAAATTCGTGATGAATTTTTAGAAGAAACTGTCAAAATCTATAAAAAAATGCTATAGACAAAACATTTTTATGCCGCTAAAACTACTTAACGTTTAATTAAAACTATTTAGAGAAATTTTAAATTATTTTAACTAGAAAAATCATAAAATTGCAGTATCAATTACAAAACTGGCAACACTAAACTTTAATTCTACCAATACTTAGAACAATAAACTTTGATTGTTTCCAACTCATACACACACAGAAATTCTTCATGTGCGTGCATTCTCTCACTCATCAATCATTGTTTTCATTTATATGATACGTAAGATTCCACGCACACAAGTAAAACCAAGGCACAGCTAGTTCACACATTTCCCCAGGGGTACACTAATCACTCCACAAAATGGTTACCTAAATGGTTCATAGCTGGCGTGGGTATTAACGTCCTAGTTTATTACAAAGTTAGTTTAATTAAAAAGATGTGTATTTAAAATTATAAAGCACACGCAATCTAAGTAAGCACTGGCTAAATTTTTTATGAGGTGCACGCCACTGGTCGAGCTGTCAGCAGTTACCATTCAAGGATGCTTGTAGCACGCTTTATCACTAACAAACATGCACATTCGCGCAAGTGCACTACGACATCTAAATGATACAGTAGGAGTAGACATATTCGTCGCGCGGTAAAAGACCACGAAAGAAAAAGAGGAAATGGGGCCACTTCCTCTCTTACGCCGCGCCGTGGCCCGCTCTCTCTCCGAATTTTTGTTCAGGTCACAGGTCCTGATGCGATTTCAACGTGTTATACACATTACAAAAAGTACACTACACCGCCAAATAAGTTTCCACTTTGAAAATCTACCTTTGTTTTAGTGCTGGGTACGGATTTTGTTAAATGACAGTCTATCTTTATTTTTAAGTTATCTAGCAAAAGAGAACATTTTTTTTTGTTTTGCTTTCGTTAGTTTAAATGCTACAAAAATTTCCTTGTTTTCTCTTTAAAATGTCCACATATCAAATAAATATGTCTATAAAATTGATAGGCGGTAAAACCGTGTGATAACAGCTTTTAATATGTTCCTGTTTCACTTTGAAGACAGTGTTGGAAACTTTCTTGTTGCGTAAAGAAAACTAAGGTTACATGCAGCGTGCAGTTAACATTGCAGCATTTATTCTTTAATAGTTAAAGGAATATCTAGAAGGTTGCTTATTAAACAATAAAAATCTGTTAATACTAATCCTTACCTCTTTTCTGAATGACGCAGTGATTTACATCGTAATAGGTACTTAAAATTGTTATAATAACCAGGGTACCGAAAACTGCTCTGTAACAATTTGTATTAAAATTAATAATGATTTTAATAAATAGAATACAACATAAGACAGGCCATTCTTGAATAGTTTCGATTATGTCAGTTGTAAGACACTACATAAGACAAGTCACACAAATTGAATCTAACCCCAAAGTAAGCAAATTATATGCTTGTATTGAGAGTGTTAGGCAACGATTCTAATACATAAAAAAACTTAAATGGATACCAGAATAAATTTAATAAACAACCAGACCCAGAAACGCAGACATCTAAATGTTCATCACACAAATGCCTACCCCCGTCGGGAATCGAACCCGAGCCTCGCGGTGGCGGTTGGCACAAGTTGAAGTTCAATGCAATTGGCATTAAAACACCCAGCGACGGGATATTTCTAAATATTTTTGAAATATTAATTTAAAAACTAATAAAGATTGTAGTATGTAAAACTTTTATATTGCCTTCCGATGTTGGTAATTTATTAGACTTGTGTTAATTTTTTGACTTGATTTGGCACGTATGACCTACGATTTGGCAGCCTTACGTGAAATTACGAGTATGTACAATACATGATTTGCTGTGACGAAATTTTGATGATTACTTCTTAACTAATTTCAGATAATAAGAGGTTTCAAGTTAGTTTGAAACGCAATTACACAGTCAGTTATGAATAAATTTTGATAGTACTTCTTTTTTAAAGGAAACTCGTCTTTCAAAGGTATAAAATTGATCTACATTCAAAAACTTTTTTTTTTAATTTCTGTGCTGAGAGTATTGAAATAAAATTTTAGATTGATTAATTTATTTGAAATTGAAACTATTGTAGTGGCTAAAACCAGTGTTCACACAGGATTACCTTTATCACCTTTTATCAGACGGTAGTTTACCAAAACTAACGTCTAATAAAACAATAAATTTCAGTAGATTAGATTACAGTAATTCGTATTGCGTGTCATTTGATTGTTACTCTGAAATTAAGAATGTCTTTGATATAATATACAAATATGATATAAATACACGATAATAAACTTTATTGTATGGTTCCTGAACTTTATCAAATTTAAACGCACTGAAACTGCGAAAAACTTGACTCGACAATATTATGTAAATGCAAATTTGGTAAGGTTCTTTTGAAATTTTTTTGTGGTTTACTCATAAGTTTTTAGCTGTCAAACTTATGAGGAAACCACAAAAAATATGTTTTTTGTGTTTTTAAAATGGCTTAAAACCACAAGCGCCGTGGTTTTTAAAAGCCGAACCTCTGAATAATAAAGTATGGATTGTTTTAAACGAACCATCAAAATCCATTCTCATCAGCGGAGCAACAAACATATTAAGAAGAAAAACAAAAGCTTACTGACAAATTTGAAAGAAGGCCTAAAAGCGCATTTTATCGTTATAGGTACTTAAAATTGGAAAGAAAAAGTATGTATATGGTTTTAGAACGACTAATAGCATAACTAAAATAAAATCTTTAGTTAACAATAATACAGTAACTAGTTTCATCAAAGTTCCTCCAATGACGTTTCCTGTGATGGTATGGTAGCTGGTTGATTTAGAGACATGGCCTTAGATCCAGGAAACGTAATATTATCTAAGCAATCTAAGCGATTGTTATCACTCATCACCAGAAGAGGCGCCAGCTTATTAACTATATTATACAATAAAAAAAATTCAAATGAATTTATTTACTTACATGGCAACATAGTCTGCAGCTACTAAAGGTTTATCATTAGGAAGACGACAGTATTCCTCATTGAGTTGGAATCCAAAAAGGCTAACATTGAATAAAAGGAGGTTTGTTACCCATTCTTGGCTCGTACAAGTTTTTGGGATACATATACCCAGATTAATTTCCAAAGATGTAATGTCGAACGTATCTAAAAGGTCGTTGGTACTGGCCCTGTGAAAAGAAATTTGTCATTTATAACATTATGAGAACAGAACACTGTAATATGAACATTAATAAAAAAACGGGCTCCAGGTCACCTGAGGGTAATTGATTTTCTTGATCAAGTAAAGCATCAAGCTGATCCGGTACTCTTCAGTCACCGAAAGACCGAGATAGATTATGCTTAATAATGGTTGAAGGAAATTGAGGAAACACTGTTATACGAAGTAAATGGAGTCCTCATAAAAATACCTTCGTCAAACTTCCACCGACTTAATAATAAACACAGAGTAAAGTACGTCAAGGTTCAACTACGTATTGTTATATTATATTACAATAGCTATTAATAATAACTTACTCTTTTTTTATTATGTGTTTATTAATAAAGGGGCCAGTGCTTGAATTTCATATTTCACTATAACAAAAAAGTAGTTATGTTTTTTTTTTTTGAGAAGGTCTTAAGAAGAAACATTTCATAGAACCTATATGTTGAGGCGCTCGGTTAAAACATTTGCCATAATATCTATAATAGTAACTAAAACTGCCTCTGAAACACATTCTTAGCAAAAAGGTCTAAATACCGTATACAGTCACATAACTGACATATTTACGAATACTTATGCGTTAATTCCAATGACAAACGAATCACAACTTTTTTGTAACTAACTTTTACCGTTTGAACTTACTCGTATTATGATTTGCTTTTTCAGTCGTGAATTTTGAAATTTTCCATACTCTTTCTATCAAGCACAAAATGCATCCGTATTAAATGAATGTAATATTTTCTATCAATATATGTTTACATAATCTTATCAAAGCATATATAAAACACTTCTTTTTGTAAAGATATACGCATTGTTATTAAATATTTATTCGCTGTTTCGTATTAAACCGAGATAAGTAAAGTTGCGGAATCACAAACCATCTACTTTACTGCTTAGGTTTGGCCTGTAATTGTCATCACTGGTTGCTAAGTTTAAAGTATATGATTTTCTTACAAAAGAAATTCAAAAAATTAAAAAAAAAACTTGGAATTCGTTTTATTATAAATGCATCAAAATTTGTTCATATAAGTAATAACAATCAAGTTGTAATTATTTGAGATAGTCAAACTATTGATTATACAAAAATTCTGATTCCAATAGTTTTTGCTATCAGTAATACCTAAAAATTTGTCCTTATATTATAAACAAGTAGGCAAGGTCTGAAGGTAAGTGATAATCGTCGTTTATGAAAGCTTAAACATAGACGTTATAGTTGCTTCACTATGTAATGGCCAGTATCTCGAGAACTAAATATGGTACTGGCGAGTAGTTGTGATATAATGGCTGGAACGGGTGGATATGATGGATAAGTCCGTGGTAATTCGGGTAAACTGCAGGACAACACTATACTGTGTAAAATATGTATTATAATTTTAAGACTTACGCATTACGAGAAAGATAAAAACTTTGCTGTCCGAAATTAAATTGGGATCCGATTCTGGGTTTGTAATAAATGGAGTTTGTAAAATTAAAATCCGGTAATTCGAATGGCCATTCGAATGTTTGATTAAATGGTATATTAATCATGCAATATTTTCCATCAATAGTAATATCGTCCATGTATGGACCTTTAATTTCAAGACATTGATCGTAGTTGCCTAAATCCACAACTGTTGCTGTTAGTAAACCTCTAGGGAATCTGGCACCAGCATCAAAATCTGAAAGTAAATTTATGATTTAAAATTAACGAAATCAATATTTTTCTTACTAGTCCCGTCCATGGAAAAAACAGACTAACATATTTTATTAAAAATCCAAAGAAGTTTTAATTATAGTGATAGTGACAAACTAATACTACCTAACCCTGCTGTCCAAACAAACACATTTGTGGTAATAATAGTAAAAGCACTGTTACCAATTTGAAAAATTAAAAATCCCAGACTGATCATAAGTGTTAAAATATTATGCCATACAAATCGGCGCTTTCTTAGTGATAGCATTCTGTTCTGCAATCAAAATTGGGTTTTCCCAGTTTGGTATCCATATTTCCACATATTTATGTTCGCTATTATTAAATATATTATTATTTCAACATAGGGTATCAATTTCAATGTTAAGTAAGCAACTTATTAATTACAGTATTAATGGGTGTAGGCGTAACTTTAATAAAAAAAAAATATATTTTTCCATTCATTCACACTAGCTAAGAATTTACACTTTTAGTAGTTCTACCACCTTGCTTATCTTCATCGTCATTGAGTCAATGGTAGCCATAATGGAGTTTTAATTTGAAGCGTTCTTGGTCAACTTATCGACGCAAAAGGGCTTAGCATTTTAGGCATATATGGGCGACATGTATTTTCTTCTATCGGCTTTGTTATATTATGGATTAGTGAAATGTTGGTAATCCGTGTAATAGAAAGCCTAACCGAAGTTTAAGGTGTAAACAAACTTAGCTAAAAGAATACTATTCTTTTAAAAACTTCCAAATCATACCATTAACGAACAGAATATTTTTCCTTTTTTATACTACCAAAAAATATATAAATATATAAATATATAATAAGAGGTTATCCATTTTGGCTTATCGCTACGTTGAATTTGGGACAAATGAATATTTTAAAACAACACAAATCAAACCAACCTTAAGATAAACAAATTTTGTGCTTATTTTATGCTGAGTGCAAACCAACGATAATAATACTTAGAAATAAACGTATAATCACAGAAATATGCTAAGTAATTACGCAGATCCAGAAATTCAGGTCAGGATCGAACCCGAGTATTGATCATAATAACTACAAATTTTTACCAATACAATTTGAAGCATTAGTAGAATCGATATTGGCAACAAATGCAATGAAATTTTTAACTTATAAATTGAAGACTTAGTAGCTTGAATAGTAAAGCACCATCAGCAAGATAAGAAGGTTCGATTCTTAATGTAGATTTTTGGGATCAAAATTTGTGTGAGAATAACTTACAATTTTTAGTGACCTAGTTAAATTACAAATATGTTTCATATTGTTCCCTAATCGGTGCTTGATAAACTTTCAAACACATTTTTCACATTTCTCTTTCACTTAAAAACTACACTTTGTGCTGCAATGCTTAGGAGAGTTAAGTGCATAAATATTCTATTGTTTTGTTAAATCCTTCTGGCTGTTGCACAGGTATAGAGATATCCGCACGTTAAAGTTGTTCAGCTTTACTTAAGGATGTTTGTTTTAACGTCCCAACATCAGAAATATCATTCTTAGGGTTTTTTCGATTTAATAGGATCGTGTAATTACAATTTTAATTATCCAAAGATAATAGAATACACAAAAAAGTTGTAAATTATTTCAATGCCATACAAAATTCAAGAGTAGAGCAATAAGCGAATTTAAGAAAAATACGTAATCGTAATAGAATACCGTAAAATATCTCTGTAACCGAATTAAACAATAAAAATTGTACTTACATTCAAAAAATAGTAACTGATCATTTATGAGCATGTGTAACATTTGCCGCGTACATAGTGAAGAATTTAAAACACTTTCGTACAAATCTTGATCGAAGGTCATGCGAAATCCATCTTTTAATGATAACTGGCCATGAGAAATATTAAAAAGGACACTAATTAAAATTAATATTGTTGATTTAGCTCCCATTTTTGGACACTTAACCAATCTATACAAACACTAATAAATATTTAATTACAATTATGATGCATGATCGCTAAAACACCTTTGTGTAATAAAAGTTTTTGGCAATATCGTCCAAAAGATTATTATTGTAATTTAATTATAATCTTATCTTTGAATGCCGTATTTATCGACAAAATTTATTACACGTGTGTTCCTTGTGTGAGTAAGAGAAATTTGAACTTAAGACTTTTATTTTTTAAATCATACCTACACGGAACTCTTATCCTAATTCTACAGTTCCGTTGATATAGTGAAAATGCGAAATATTTTAATGTCACTAAAGATATTTACAAAAACTTGTGAGGATATGTGGCACAATTTAAAGTCAATCAACTACAAGCGCAACAGACTTGACATCTGTACTCCATTTAACTAGTAAACAACGTAAAAGAAAGGTAAATTCACTTTCAAATTCTCGATATCAGGTTGGATTCACTATAAGGTGTATGTAAATATAAACTTAATTGAAGTTGTGCTCATAATATTCATGATACCTTATGTAACCTTTGGTAAAATTGAGAACGTTATCTATAATTATTACACGTGTTACACATATTATTGATTTACTCTATCTTAATACTGAATAGTTTTACATGTACATCTTTTTATTTTGAGGTGTTGTCTATAGGATTTCCCTTTTTATGTTGTATTATTATACAAATTTTAATGTTTTGGTTAATTTGAAATATATTTCTTTACAATTTAATCCCCCGAATCAATTTATTCGACGAAATAAAAATAGATTCGGCTCACGAGAAACAATCATATTTTCAACTAAAAAATGGATTGATTTAAATGGTGCTCGAGTAAAATATCAAGCTTATGCTAATCAAATTTAAATGAATATATGCTCATAAAATGGACTCAGGTCACTGTATATTATCAAATGATAATTATAAAGGCTTGACAACGTATTTAAGTCGGATATGGTTATCTCTCATAATATATGCAATTTGCATAACATGCTAAGTATATTTTTGTGCTTTACATTCCACAAGTACAATCTTTATACCAGATATGGGAAGAAAACCTACTTATACAACTAAATTTTAACAGTGCATTGATGAGGATGCTGAAGGTGGAAAGCTGTTATTTTGTTTTTTTTTATTGATACTTGGAAACTTATCTGTACTCTTGTACACTTTTCTCGTGCAAACATGTCAGCTCCACTTCAATTAGTCATCCTTCAAGTAGACATCATTCTTTGGAAGATAAGGGTGATTAGTTACGAAGAATTTAGTAAGAAGTGAGTGTTGGTTTGTTGGTAACATTTCTATCTAGTATACTAAGAGTACTAGTTTCGCGCTGACGCGGAGGCATTCAAATCAGCACCTCTAAATAGCACTTGTGTTACTTTCTATTTAGAGTTTAGGGTAACTGAATCAAGACTCAAGCCTTACGTTGGACTATATATATATATATATATGATGTTTATTTTATAGCAGCTAGGTTTTACCCATAGCCACTTCCGAATACAGAAGTCACGTTTATATTAAAAAGTGTTTTCTCGCCCATATACCCCAAGAGCTAGACAAAGGCACAACAACGTTGATTTCTCGAGATATAAGTAACCTATGTCTATCTGCCTTGTAACTATTTCCGTACACTTAAAATTTATCCACAACGTTGCTTGATTTAAACAAAATTGTGACAAATAAATCAACTTTATGTGTATTTTAATATAAAAATTCACTAATATAATTAAGGATCAGTGAGGTTCATAAATTGATATTGCCAAGACAAAATTTGTGGCACCATTAATCTAGTCGTTATTATATACCATAGATAAACATATTTTATGATGGTTGATAAGCCATTTTATTAAACACTTGCTTCTGTTACTGAGTGGAGTTTCTACAAAGAATTGACACAGTGTCCATGTGCAATTCAGACTTACCCATTAAGGGTTCCGTATGGTACATGCATAATTTTGGCTACTAGCCAAAATTATACATGTACCATATTAATATATTTGTCTGGATACCCAAAATACCACTGTAATATTTACCAAGCAACTTCGCTATATAAAGCTATTCGCTAACTTCGCTTTATAAAGTATTGTGTAATGGCGAAGTTATAGTTGTGGTTTGCGAAAATGTACTAAAACTCAAAATTGCTGACTATGATATGTAATTCAAAAAGATAGTGGTGTCTTGGGACACCAGGTAGGAACGAAGTTCCTTCGGCTAATGTAGACTCGATACAATTCATGAGTACATACTATGCATTGGCAGGATGAAGTGAGGGAGAACTCTGTCGCGCCTGAGCACGTCTCATTTAACGGTTTTATTTCACCCACTTTTTCTAACGGTTTTTAATATTACGGTTCGGTCGCGCAGCAAAATCCCTATCTCCTCCAAGCCTGCTGTAACGAACTTCGATCCAATAAATATCCGCTCTAAGTTTTTCTTAAGATTTATGGAAAAAAATGTTTTCGTAAAAAGTGAAATTAAGTTATTTGACTGAAGAATATATTATTATGAATTGCACAGTGGTAATGGACTAATACTTACTGCAGATTTTAAGATTTAATGGTGTGCAGAACACTTGCCAGTATTTTAATTACTTTTGTTTTCAGGTAGACAAAAATTCAAATTTAAGGAAGCTTATGAATAAAATTAAGGGAGATTGATTTAACTTATTTATTTTTAACCTTAAAACATCAACGATTATAATTGACAAACCTAAGACCGGGTAGATAGAGCTAGTACAAAAGTAAACTTCCCGGAAGTTTTAATAAATACGTCAACGGCAAGCACTGACGTTAGGCTGATAGAACAATTCGGTGAATTTGGTTCAAAATTATGGTAGTATCAGAAAACCTATGTTTGACTATTACGAATTGTCTCGTTTTTCAGTATCTGGACCAACGTGGGATTTTGCTCATTTACGTAAATTCGTATTCGCCTCTGTGGTCTAGCGGTCCCGGTGTTGGACATGACTTCAAAAGGTTCTAGGTTCGATTCCCGGGTTGAGCTAGAAATAGAAAATGTGTTTTTTTTTTCGTTTTTCCAAGAAAAATGTTTCTCGGATTTGGATATGTGCCCGGTTGATGATACGCTTGCCACCTGTCACATTGAAGTGGGTGCCTTAGTTGTGCTTCTGCCTACATCTTCGGGGATATGGGCGTGAAGATACTTACTTCTTATAAGTAAATTATAGTATTTTCATTAACTCTTCGTTACCATTTCAAACTTTTCTATGTTTAATTAGTACTGTGTGTATGTACCTACTAATATCAACGTTATCATTATTTGACAAAACGTGACTGCTGTTATCCAAAAATTTGAAAACTATTAGTTGATCATTGTAATAGATTACGAGTACATATTTTAATCATCGCTTACGTTGTAAGACGTATTGCGTCATAATAATTCGCTTCAGCAATTACAAGCAAATTGATTGATTTAAAGACTATAATATGTGTACTAAGCTTACGTTGTACTGTTCAAAGTAATTCAAAAAGATCCTTTCTACTGATGGACTCACATTTTATCAATGAAAATATGTCTACTTCTTTGACTTTTCATTACTTTGAAAAAACTTTGGGAAACCTTTTCCCACTCAGTCAATACATAGAAAAATCTTAAAAATAATAATTTATATATTAAAACTTGATACCAAAACTTTGGAACCCTTTTTACGTGAATTGCGCGGACGCAAGAGCATTAAATTTTTCATACTTATAGTTTATATCTAGAAGAAGTGCAGCTAATATTTTAAAAAAATAATGCGTATAAATCAATAAATAAAACATTACCCACACTACCATGCATTTGACACACACAAACAAATTTATTGATGGTAACGATAAAAGATTACAGATAGAAACAAAGTAGTTGGTCTTGAGAAATGAAGATGGCGTTCTTAATAACATGATAATGAAATTTATTTTGGTCGAATTTCGACCAAAGGGCGGCCACAAGTATAAATCAATGATGACCAGCTTTTAAAGTTAACTGGATTTATGTTATAAATAGATACATAGTTTTAATTATATAATTTAATTTTATTAATTAAAATAAAATTATTATTACAAAATAAAAATAAAAAAATAAAATTATTTATATAAAATTTTATTAATTATATAATAAAATCCATATGAATTGCATAATTGTAATACTTTATGATTGAAACATAATTGAGTCATATAAAAGCAAAGGCATCCAGTTCCACCCATAAGCATAACAAAGTTCATATTATCGTACCCATGTATAAATTATGCGCCATCCATATTCTTACAAACTTGCAAGAATCTATCTAAGAACAGTGTGCTGAGTGTGAGTTTCGCAAGAATTTTCTTAACTACTGCGTTTAAAATGTATGGAATAATATAGTTGCTTCGACTATCCGGTAGAGGCGCTGACAATAACTCCATACATCAAGTTCGTTAAACGTAAACGCGATAGTAAAGTTAATCATTTCAAAACTCACACTTGGCACACTGAACTGACTTTTGACTAACGACAAGTTTCAACTTGTTTATCTGTTACCCTAACCCTACCAAGTTATTCTATATCAATGAAAACACCAAAAATTATACTATATTATGCTAAACAACAAATAAATATGCCAAACGATATATAATTGCTAAATCTAACATAAATTGTACTGAATTTAATCACTTGATTCTGATAAATTTAAATTGACTGAAAAACGAAACATTGTAAAATATTCATTTGTAATACTCGAATCCAAGTATCCAATCCAAATGTACTTATATATATGTGTTTCAATTATTATTAATAACTTAGTTAGATATGTTATTTTTGAAAAAAATCAGTAATCTTTTTTAATTTTTAAATAAATCTCAGTTGTTACTTTTTTTTACTTAAATATAATACTAGCAGCCCGTCCCGGCTTCGCACGGGAAATTTCTAATTTTTGGCAAAAATGACGTTGTCTATGTTATCAGCAATAATGTCTGCTTCTAATGGTAAAACATTATAGGTATCTAATCGGTCCAGTAGTAACTGAGACTATTAAATACGAACAAATACGCAACCAGTCAAATCTCTCCTCTTTTATTATATGTGGGTACCGTCAGTAATATCTAACCAACTAGGTATTGAACTAGGTCTGAGCAAGAAGGGTAATTCTACCCTAAATTCATTATCTTATTACCTAGGCATTGATACAGTCTTGAAAAGGATATTATTAATTTGGATAAGGATTCATATAAAGGTGTGGATACCATGGTCTGAATTTGGTCACTTTTATATTAAATATTATTAATTTTTTATTAAAATGTATTCAAGTAGTTATGTTGTCGTCACTATAATAGATATATAGTGTTGCAAACTTTTTTAGATTTTACTATGTTCTTTAATATTGTTGAACACAGTTTTGTTATATCATTAATAGTTTTTGCATTGCGCATGCAAGGAAAGACATTTTAAAGCTAACTTTGTAATAAGTACCTTGTGTTACATTATTGAAGTTTTTGTAGGTCAGGAATATTCGTCAGGAATAATGTCGGAGTTTAACGGTGATAGAATTTTTCAAATTGGTTCAACGGTTAAAGAGCCCATTCAATACAAACAAACACACAAACAATCAAAACTTTTGTTTTTATTATTAGTATAGATTGAATTGATAATCAGTGAATAGCATTATTGACTAAATTATTATTTAATATATTTTGTAATTTTTGTTCAGTTAAGATAATGTAAGCTCTTGGCTATTTCTAAATGAATTGGCAACACTGTTGTTAGTTATAAAGCCCTCGGAGAGTATGTACAGAACCGCGACTGATATTTTTTTTAACTTACATTTTTGCGATTCGGCAAAGAAACACTGAAAAGGAATAGAAGAAGATAGTATAAATAAAATAGTTTTGAAGTCGGTTTTAATTAACGTAGTAATTTTAATTGAAGATCTATTAAAAATATACAAACATTTTATGAATTCGTGTAAAAATGTATTTATGAATCATAGTCTAAAGATCACTTATTTGTTATCTTTATATTTCTAAAATCCATTTAAGGACAAGTAACTAATATGTTATCTTGCTAGGATCAATGTTAATTCGCCTGACAAAATTACTTTGGATGATTAAACTATCTCAATTATAGAATTAGCGGCTTATTTGTTAAATGGTATCTGTGTCCATATAGATATAATATGATGTTTTAGTCACAATTTCTTGTTTTTTTTGTTCGCATGGAAAAAAATATTTTTGCAACCGACGAAAAAAGGAGGAGGTTCTCAATTCGACCCCTATGTTTTTCTTTTGTATGCATGTTTCACAATTGAACAGACAATTGAAAAATTGTGGACAGATTTTCAAAATTGTTTTTTTCAATTGAAAGCCTATACTCCCGCGGTGGTCTCATTATAATCTAGTCCACGTCTATATTAGTATTCATGAGAAAACCACATATATTCCAATTTGAAGTCGAATTTTCACAGTTTAACTGCGTTTAAATTATTAATGAATCGAAACGTAGCGTAACAGCTTCTACTTAATTCCATATAGTTCCTGCAGCTTCATTTGAAGCAAGGAATGTCTTTTTTTTTATGTTATAGGAAGGCAAACAAGCAGACGGATTTCCTGATGGTAAGAAATTCACGCCGCCTAGAGACACCAAAGATGATAATGGTGCGTTGCCAACCTGAGGTCAGGATGTTAGGCCTCGAGCAAAAGTAAGTTTTTTCTCTAAGTAAGTCTTTTTTGACTTTGTTGATATTTTCCTCTCTTTATACAAAATGTTAGTATTTTTCCGCTGAGTTTCTTTGGCTGAATCATCTCTGTATGTAGCTGCGATTCCGATCCGGTGGAAGTTGCTATTAATGTCAACGAGCATTAGTACCATGGTACATGTAGATAAAGTTTTTCTGATTCTGTTAACTGCTAACTTTATATTTTATATAACTTAAAAGATTTAAATTGGCACTCAGAGGCAGTTGCATTCAAATTATATTGGGGTTTTTTTAAATTATTTTTATGATATTGGAAAGCAAGCAAGCAGACGAATTTCCTGACGGTAAGAAATTCATCACGCATAAAGACACCAACGATGGTAATGGTGCGCTGCCAACCTGAAGCCGGAATTTTTTTGCAAACCATGACACTAATACTACCTACCTCGCTTGCCTTCAAAGTTATTACTGCACGTTCTTGAAGGTCAAACTATGTGCTCCCACTAGAATTATTTTCTTCTAATACGTCTAAAAATGTAAACTTACTATTAAATACTAAAAGTACAAGAAATATACAATTATTTTCATTGATATTGAGCTACAAACCAGGGGAGCCAATCACCTCAAATTCTGGACAGGCGTGGTTATTGAAAATAACTCTATCACTGTCTAAAGTGTTATTTATATAGAAATAAATATTCCCCGTGTCCCACGTATTAGTCCGAGCTCCTTTGCAGAATAGACCTGCCTTCGTGCCAGGCACTAACATCGTGACTTTCTTCTGGGTGGTAGGGTTTCGCAGCGACTCGCCCGGATTGGTACCACCACCTTACCTATTGCTCCCACCATTACGTCCAATGCTTGCCGTTGCCAAGGCCGGTAAACTTACTTTTGTTCGAGGCCTAACATCCCCGCCTCAGGTTGGCAATGCACCATTACCACCTTTGGCGGCGGTGTCGTGAATTTCTTATCATCAGAAAATCCGTCTGCTTGTTTGCCTTCCATTATCATAAAAAATATAATATATCAAAAGCAGGCACACCTTGAAACGAGTTAAATATTCCCTTTTTTGAGACTATTTCTTTTTCCTGGACATATCACACAAATTGAATCTAACCCCAAAGTAAGCAAATTATATGTTTGTGTTATGGGTGTTAGTCAACGATACTATTACATACAAATACTTAAATAGACACCAGAATAAATTTAATAAACACCCAGACCCGGAAATGCAGACATCTAAATGTTCATTACTTTCTTTAAATAATCCTAAAAATTAATCGCTGTTTTTTTTTTAAATATAATAAATAAATAAATATCCCTGGACAAATTACACAAATTGAATCTAACCCAAAAGCTAGCAAATTATATGCTTATGTTATGGGTGTTAGTCAACGATACTAATACATATAAATACTTAAATAGATACCAAAATAAATATAATAAACACCCAGACCCGGAAATGCAGTCATCTAAAGGTTCATCACACAAATGCATGCCCCCGTCGAGAATCAAACCCGAGCCTCGCGGTTGGTCGATATAGTTAGGCGAGTACTCTAGCCACTCGACCAACGAGGCAGTCTATTTTGAAACCCCGACGCAAAAAGAAGGGTGTTATAAGTTTGACGTTTCTAAGTTTGACGTTTCTGTCTGTGTGTGTTTTTTTTATGATATTGGAGGGCAAACAAACACACGGATTTCCTGATGGTAAGAAATTCACGCTGCCTAGAGACACTAAAGATGATCGTGGTGCGTTGCCAACCTGACGCCGGGATGTAAGGCCTCGATCAAAAGTTAATATACCGGCTACCTTACCCTCCAAACCGAAACTTTTTTTGATTATGCAAACAATCCATCGCTTATGCCGCGTAAATATAAAGTAACTCAAAAACCAAGTATGTAAATATATATTATATAAAACAAATGTAAAATATATAAATTCTATGAAAAAGTATTGATTTTATGTAAAACCTAGTAGTGATTGATAGATCAGCATCAATCATGTAGTTGTATTTTAATGTTTAAAAAAACCCTCCTTACAAAAATTTAGAGCAGCTGTTTTAAACAGTAAATTATTTGTGATTATTTTTTAAATTTGTAAATTTTGATGCATGTTGTGTTCATTGCATGTTGTAAATTTTAATCTAAGTGAAACGTTATTCATAGTAAGTACTTAATTTTGAATGAAATTGCTGAAAAAACATTTAATTTCAATGGCTGTCTAAAAATATATATTTGTCTTAAAAGAACTTTTTTGTTTGTCCCTGTTTTCTGCCAAAAATAAACCATCTGCCTTCCTGCCAAGCAGCAGTTGAGCAAAATAAGTTATTACCAACAAGAAAAATTTCGTAATTAAACATGGTGTTTGTAGACTATTGTTGTCTCCCTTCATCAGGATAACCCTGTGTTTGTTCGTTTTTTTATGCTATTGGAAGACAAACAAGCAGACGGATTTCCTGAGAAGAAAACATTCTAGTCGCATAGAGACACCAAGGGTGGTAATGGTGCGTTGCCAACCTGAGGCAGAGACGCTAGGCTTCGTGCAGAAGTAAGTTTAAAGGCTACCTTACCCTCAGAACCGGAACACGTCATGACGTCATGTAAGGCGGTGGTACCAATCCGGGTAAGTCGCTGTGAAACTCTACCACCTAGTCAGATGTCACGGTGCTAGTGATGGTAAGCCTATGCTCGACTTTTGCGGCAGATAGTCTATTCTGCAAAGGAGCAAGGTAAAAGCCCAATACGGGAAAAATACTTTAAAAATAGTAGTTAATGCTACCATTCGGATAATTGCAATTTTTGCATCCGGTTCTGGTTGAAGTAGTTTTCAGAATCACTATCAATATTATCAGACTATCAGATAGACTAACATCATCAATGCTATCAGACTATCGGCCAAATTGATTATAGTTGACTCATTAATAGATAGCATTATAAAATTTTGGGTTTCTTCAAACATGATTGATATCGTATATCACTTAAACTATTTCAAACGTGTTATCATTAACGGTGCTGCCGTCCTAACCATAAGAACAATAACTGCTATTTTTTTTAATCAGACGAAAAAAAAACAGATAGTTTGATTTCGTTGCGGATTCTTTGTTTAAAAGCTGGCGTCATCGAAATGGTTCTTTCTATATTACAATCAGTGTAATAAGATCTGCATAAATATTTGTTATGCCTCATTTAATGAGCGCATCAACAGTAAATGTCAGTTGTTTATTTGATTTCTAAATATAAACATAGCATTATTAATTATTGTACCTTTACGTTCATATTCCTGAAAAGGTAGGCAGAGGCAGGCATATATTCAATCCTGGACAAGGATTTTTTTAGTAGGAAATTAAAAAGCATAATTTACTTTTGCTAGCTGATCTGGGGATCGAACCCAGGATTTCTTGAAGTAAAGCCGCAGCGCCGCAGCAAACCGCTACACCTGATAGGCGATAACCAGAGACCGCTACACCAGCGCGGCAATCAATAAATAATTACTGTACTTATTGTTTATCATCATTACCATTAGATTTTAGTTATTAAATCCGTACCAATCCTAAAATATCAAAATACAATACTGTATCACTTGAATAATTTACTCTTTTATATAAATACAGTAAAAGTGTCAAACATTGTCTTTGTGCTTACTATCTGAATGTTTCGTAATTAGGATTTCTAATTAATGAGAGTGTTTTGGGTTATCTTGAATACTTGAAATTTAAAAAAAAACATAAATACCAATCTGAAAGACCAGAAATGTCAACCTAGGTCTCCCCGAGTACCTATATCCATTAACATTTGCATTGTATATCTGCTTTATCAATATTTCATCTGTCATTTAATCTGAAAATTAAAATCATAACAATTCGAGGCTTGAAATAGTTACTTAAGCTATATACTTGTCGTAGTAACAGACTTAAATATCTCAACATTGTCATAAAAAAAAACGATGGGTCGCACTTCGGGAGCGCAGGCAGAAGTGAAAACTTGAATATTAACGCTGTGCATTTTTGATATTTTGGAATGGTTAGAGAATAATTTTGAACGAATTGCTTTAATTATCAGTATGAAACTACTATTATTTATGTGGTAGAATACATTATTTATTTATTGCGCTATCGTACACAAACACGAATTTTTGTCTTACTAATCAGGTCACGTGCTCTGATGTGAGTTTAAAAGTTTTTACCCATCCAAAAAAGCGCTTAACGCCGCGAAAGAAGTTTCCGCTTCAAAAAACTTTGACTATACCTATATATTTTTAGTTTGTATTTACTGTCCCCGTGTTGGTCCGTGCTCCTTTGCTGAATAGACCATGTGCCTTTCTTGCCAGGCAGCTCGTAAAAGGCGAGCATAGGCTTATCATCACTAACACCGTGACATCTGACTAAGTGGTAGAGTTTCGCAGCGACTCGCCCGGATTGATACCACCGCCATACTTATTTCTGCCGTCATAACGTCATGACGTGTTCCGGTTCGGAGGGTAAGGTAGCCGGTAAACTTACTTTTGCTCGAAGCCTAACATCCTGACCTCAGGTTGGCAACGCACCATTACCATCTTTGTTGCCTCTAGGCGGCGTGAATTTCTTACCATCAGGAAATCCGTCTGCTAGTTTGCCTTCCTATAACATAAAAAAAACTGTCACTATAGTTAAAACGCAGCTTGCGTATGTGTTATATATATCTGACCTATTTTTTCTGTTCAATATTTTTTTATGGTATTGAAAGAAGAAAACAAAAAAGTCGGATATTTCACATTGACCATGCAAAAGGCACATCTAGTGCGTTTATGTAACACTTACATCTGCAATCAGATTGGAACACAGCCAAGGAGATCCGTCAAAAGAAATTTAGCAGGCTGGCCTTTTTTCTCACTTAAAAACATGTTTATTATAATAATTAAAGTTAGGGCAAACCCGGACTACGAGAAAATCACAAGGGTCTTTTGATTGTTGACGTTTAGTTATAACTTGGGAAAATAAAACAAATGCTTATAATCAGTTTTCATTTATTGAACTTACATGATGTAGTAACACATATCCTTAATATTAACACGCTCAACGCCAAGCCCTATATTACCTTACCAAAGGACACATTGCGCTGAAAGCATTAATTAATTTTTTAAGATATAAAGCTAGTTTTTAACAATTGCATGAATATCCACTTCACCTAGCTACCCGGGTAAAGTGAATTAATTACTAGGGAAAATCGAACAACAACACAATCTGTCATGGAATTAAACATTAAAAATGGGCAACGGCAATGGGCGAGCATTGCTATGACAACCCGGCCCCCTGCCTATGAACAATTTGGAATTATAAAAAATATTCGCTTTGCCCGGGGTAACCACTTTACCCGGGTTTCCCTTATATTTATAACTAGCTTTTACCCGCGGCTAGGCTAGCGTCGAATTCGGGGTTACACAGTTTCTTGTTACTACTTTATACTATGTATACACCAAATTTTAAATTTGTGCCTTACGAATTGTGGAACGCTTTAAACTCAGAATCGCTCAGCGTGCTATGAAGGGAGTTATGCTTGGTGTTTCTATTCGAGAAACTAGCATTAGTAATTACCGACCAGTCACCCTCATTCCCGTTTTTTTCAAAAGTCTTTGAAAGGGCAACGGCGACGAGGTTAAATATTTTTTTCTATCAAAAAAACGTAATTAGTCAAAATCAGTTCGGTTTTCAGAAACAAAAATCAACAACTTTAGCTGCTTATAACTTAGTACGACATATAACAGAAAATACTGACAAAGGAAATCATGTGATGGGCTTTTTTTTCGACATGACCAAAGTTTTTGACTATGTATGCCATGATAAACTGTTAAAGAAATGCGAAAAATATGGAATTTAGGGGAGTTGCATATGATTGGTTAACAACGTATTTAAGTAGCAGATATCAGTGTGTAGAAATTTCAGCACTAAATAAAAAATCAAAATTAACTAAATTTAAGTCTACCTATAAGACCACAAGGTACGGTGTTCCACAGGGCAGCATTTTGGGTCCTTTGACATTTCTAATACAAATAAACGACCTACCCAAAGCAATAAATAATTATAGTGTTTTGTATGCGGATGATGTGTCCTTGGTTATTCACGATAAAGAAGAAAAACTTTCAGAACTTAAAATTTATCAAGATTTGTGCGATATGGGGCTATGGCTTGATAAAAATAATCTCTGTCTTAACGTCTCAAAAACCAAATGCATTCAATTCCGAAACAGAAAAATGAAAAAATGTAATATACAAACGAGGCACAAAAATACGGCAATAGAACAAATTAATACCATATCATTTTTGGGTATTACTTTGGACGAATTTTGTAACTGGGTTCCACACGTACAAAATGTATGCAATAAAATCAGTCGCTTCGTATATGTTTTGTATAGACTTGTTAGAATAGCAGACAAAAGTACAGCATTATTAGCTTATTACGGATATGTAGAAGCAATTTTAAGACATGGAATAGTTATATGGGGAAATTGTAATGAAATATCAATGGCTTTCATTATTCAGAAACGCTGTATTCGTGCTATTTTGGGTGCTGCTCCTCTAGCATCGTGTAAACCTTTATTCAAAGATCTACATATTCTTACTTTACCATGCTTATATATTTATGAATCGGCGTGTTTTGTGAAGAAGTTTCCTGGAGAATTTCCTATGGCAAAGGATGTATATAAATTCAATCGTCGCCAATGTAATAAATTATATTTACCAGCGTCTTGATCCGCATTCTTTAATAAAAATTGTAGCCAAATGTTAGTTAAGATATATAACAAGTTGCCAGATAAGTTAAAAACACTCCCAATTAATAAATTTAAAAAAACGCTTTATGAGTACTTGAATGACAAATGTTTCTACTCAGTAAAATATTATTTTAAAGACAAGATGTAGATTAGATTATCACGTTATTATTATTATTACAATTATTATTATTTTTTATTTTTTGACATTTTTATTAATATTACTACTATAATGACAACATGTAGAATAATTAACAATAATATGGAAACTAGTATTTATTAATTATTATATTTTTTTTATAATTTAATTTATAATAATGATGTTATTTGTATGTAATTTAACATGTATTGTTAATTTTAAATCAAACTCCTATTATAGGTCTATGATTGATTCTGAAGAAAAGTAATAGTTTTTGTACGCCAGTAAATTGGCAAAATAGGAATAAGCGCATGTATTTTTTGTAACATCATATGTCACCCTATTTTTACAAAATAAATAAGTTTGAAGTTTGAGAATCTGAGATCCGCAATACTATCAGACTATCAATCAACTATTGTACAACAGGAATACAAACATACACGATAAAAACAAAAATATTACAAAAAAATGCAAATAGCAGTCTTATTGCTCAAAGTCTACAAGTAAATCTCCCAAACAACCCGGACAGTGAGAAAATTGAAAAGGTAATTTATATAATTATTTAAATAAATTCATATGTAAGATGACATTACAAAGCAGATTTGGCCGTTTTATTAAATAATATTGTACGAGCTTGAAAATCATAAATTATTATAAAAGTATATTTTCGCCCATACCCCCGAAGAGGTAGGCAGAGGCACTACCAGGGCACCCACGACTAGCCGAAGATACTAAGTCCCACAATGTGATAGGTGGCAAACTTATCGCCAACCGGGCACATTTCCAATCCCGAGCAACTTTTTTTACTATAAAATTGAAAAAACCAAATTTTCTTTTTGTTGCCCGACTTGTTGCCTGACCGGGATTCGAACCCGGGACCTCATGCAGTCAAGTCCACCACCCGGACCGCTAGACAACAGAGGAGAGGAAAAAACGTACTTTCGATAAGTCCCAGTTACCTCATAGGTCAGAAAACTAAAAAAAGTAGTAAAAATTTTGTCACAAACAAAATAACACATTTTACTAACAAATTCACTATTAAAGTATAAAAATTATATACTTACATAGTAATATTAGTAATAAACATAAATATATTATGAACACATAGTAACTTAATTTTGCACAAATACGTAATACCTACCCATACATAAGTCATACTGAAAGTTTCTGGTTTCTGATAATTAAGACTAGATAAGATATTTTGATTAATTTATCGTTTTTCAAAGTATTGTACCCTCACTATTTAAACATTTTCCATTCGTTGGAAACATTGTGTAAATTAGTGCGTACAATCATATATAATGACATTCAGAATGGTTTCTTGGAATGCGTTCGCAATCAGAATCAAAAACAAAAATATTCACGTGGTAGTAGTACTTTTGAGCGTCGACATTTTAATAGACTACCATTGGATAGGAATCGTGACCACATACTGAGAAGATCCGTCGAAACAAACTCAGAGGGCTTGTCTTTTTTCACAAACTAAACGTTTTATCATAAACTAAAAAACTGTGTAGTACAAACTAATTTTACATAAACTTAGGTAAAAAGTATAACAAATGGAACTATAAATTGCAATTCGAGATTAAAGCGTCTATTTTCAAGCATGTTCGTCTTCTATATGTATGTTTACTTTGAGATTTTATAGTAGCTTCTCTTAGAAAGTTTAGTTTTATACATTTTTAAACCTATTTAAAAGTAGATCTCTAATAACACTTTGCAGCCTATTTTTGAAACGTATACATTGATCCAAAAAATAATTGCTAAATCTGGTGCCATATCATAAATTATTAATGCAATTATTATAATCAGTGTCAATTTTTTTAATTAATTTTGTAAGAATAATCATTATAAAGCAAATTTGGCAGTTTTATTTTGTTCGTTTTACTCTTTACTGTATACGTAATATAGAATTGACAATGAGAAAATACAAATATGAGTATTGTACAAAAGGCGAGCTTATCTATAACAAGAGATATCTTACAGCTAACTTAAGATAGAGAAAAACACTACAAAACAAAAATCGATACATACACAGTGTGCAAGCTTAAGATTAAAGAGATAAAAAACCTATTAAAATTATATACTACTCTTCATAAATACTTACTTAATACTAATATATATATTGTTGTATACATGTTTTATATATATATATATAAGAGTTATTTAAAGTATATTGTACATTCCATATGGTCCAGTTGCGATCACGTCTGGATCTTGTCATTGCAATGGTAGAAAATACCTAATTTTATGCACCTAGATAACTTACTCATTGAAATGTTTAATTATTGCAGCCAGATTATTGCATTTTTTTCAAGTTTGGAAAGAATCTTCAAAAAGTGTTACTTATCCTACTAATATCATAAATGCGAAAGTTTGTGAGGATGTGTGTATGTTTGTTACTATTGTCTATTTCACGCTTGAATGGCTAAACGAATTTATCTGAAGTTTGGAAGACAGATAGATTATTACCTGGATTAACATATAGGCTACTTTTAATCCCGATCGCACAACGGATAACATCTTATGCATTAGCCAAATTTTGAGAAACAGTTTGGAATCGATGACACTTTCGATCTTTTATAAAACAAAAAATTAAATATTTGTAATTTTTATCCAACGCAAAATAAAAGACGGATGGTTATAAAGTTAACAGAGCATAAAACTGCAGCCTGTTTGACTGCAGACTGCAGCTGCATTCGCAGGCTCGTGACATCATGACTTGTACTTGGTGCGGCAAAGCTTGTTAATAAGTGAAGCATTTTTGCAGACTTTAAAATCTTAAGATGATAATTCTCAGAAACCCTCACAATAATGAGAGCATCATCGCCCATATCCCTGATGAGCTAGGCAAAGGTACTAGGGCACCCACGATTAGCTAAAAACTTAAAAATAAAGTATCTTCACGCCCATATCTCCCAATAGGTAGGCAGAGGCACAACCAGGGCACTCACGATTAGCCGAAAATACTAAGTCCTACAAAAGTCTAAACACTTTAATTTCTACAACGTGATAGGTGAACAGCCGGGCAACGTTATTCTTTTTAATGAAAAATTTTTCTATTTTTTTGTTGTTTGATCTGTGGATCGAACCTGGGACCTAATGAAGTTAAGCTCGACGCCGGACCGCTAGACCATAGAAGCGATTAATAATAATAATAATAATGATTCTTAATAACAAACAGATACTGATTGCGTACATTTGTATTTCGTAATACGGCTATGAATCACCCAGACATGTCAAGTACAAATCACATTTAGATATTATCACAATTGCTCTTTGCTAACGTATTCTGATTGATCGTCGTGACGTTGAAATCATATCAAATAAATTATCAGAAAAATCTTAAAACAAATTACAAACCGATACCGTTATCATCATATGTCACAGAGACTAGTTACATATTACATGGCCTTATATTTTGCAACTATTTTATACATGCTAGCACAAAAAACCTCGAACATCGAATCGAATTAACTATAATTGAAAAATAATTTACTAATGAAGGAACACGTATCTTTTAAAAAAAATCGTTTTGTTAATTAGGAGGATCGTTAGTAATTATTGTAACTTACTTTTTTACACTACAAAGTTATGAGTTGTTGGTGATTAAATTTATGTTTAACCCCCGACGCAAAACTAGGTGTGCCATACGTTTGACGTGTTTGAGTTTGTCTGCCTGTGACGACGTAGTTCCTCTGCAAACGGTTGGATATCGATGAGTTTTTGAAGTGAAAAAGAGTTCTTGAGCGGCGTTGAGCACTTTTTTGGAATGGGTAAAAACTTCTTAACTCACGTCAGAGCATCAGAACGTAAAACGGCGCACTGCGCATGTGCGAATAAGACGGCGCATAGTGCATGCGCGAATAAGATTGCGCGAGATCTAAAATAAAACGTAAATTCATTGCTGTTTTTGTATTGCTTAGATATTTCCGAAGAGTATAGGATGCGCTATGGGTAATACGCTGCAAAATACCTAACATTACATTCTCACATATAGCAGATACGTATAATATCAAAAGACGTTGCTCTATTTGTTCCATTTTGAAAATAAGCTTTATTATTATGTATAGACGAGCAACGTTTGTTGTACAGCCGTCACGTGGTCTGACTTAAACGAGTTTTTGTCAAGCCAAACGCAGATTATTGATATAAAATAATATTTGTGCATTAATAGTAGTAATTTCATGTTGATAATTAAAGAAATTCGTGCAAAATTATTCACTAACCTTTCCAAAATACCAAAAATGCACAACGATAATATCCAAGTTTTCACTTCCGGTGAGTGCCTACAGGGCAGTACAGAAATCACAAATACATAAAAAAGTGATCTCTTTCAGGCAACCCTAGAGTATGAAACAATATTTAGCGAGATACTGTACAACGGTTCTCTTAAAACTATAAAATACACCAAACATCTAGATGAAACAAATCATCTTAAAAAAAAACTTGTTTTAATTGTAGTCATTTCTATTTAGAACAAACAAAAAAGTCGATCGCAATTTAAATTATATTAAACGTAGAAAGTGACACCTTAACATAAACAATAAGCAATAAATTTATTTCTCTCTTACAATAGGCAAACAAAACAAAGGCAAATATATTTCAAGATGAAAGAAAATCTGAAGTTTAAACCTGTTTATAAGAGATTGGTGCCAATTTTAGGTGTAAACAACATACCTTGAAAAATATTAATATTTGGAGCTCTCCTGATTGGTATCCATGGGGAGAGAATGCCAAACCCTTGACGCTTAAAAGTTACGCTTAAAAGAACAGCTACAGTAAAAAGTGTTTCGAGAGGGAACTTGTAAAGAATATAACAATAATAATAAGCAGATGGATAAAATAAAGTATGAAGAAGAAAATAAAGAAAGTCTACGTAAATTTGTAACGGAGCAAGAACGAGAAGCACTTCTTGATGATCTTAAAAAAATTGGCAGTTAATGCAGAAAGGCTTTCTTCAGCTGCCAGTGTTGACCGATACCATACCCAAGATACTCAAAAAGACGAAAATGGAGCAAGAATTAAGACAGTTGGAAAAAGATATCGCTTTAGTGTATTTATAATTAAATTACAAAGTAAACCTATAGTTGCTTATTTTGTTTTTTTCCAACTTACCTGTTTCTTACATTTTTTGCTTTTTGCTTCTTACATTCATGTTACTTTTTACGTATGGTCATACATTTGTTTCATGAATTAAATTATCAATGGACTTGAGGAATTTTACCTCATTGTTACAAAACATAAATTTCTCATTTAAATAAATGGGTACACATGTGTTAAGGAGAATATAATAGTACGAAAGTGAGAGAATATCGCAGTTTTAGCGAATATTAATAGGCAACCACTTAAGCTTTTTATAAAATTTTTTTTTTTTTTTTTTTTTTTTTTGTTAAAGGAGGCAAACGAGCATGCGGCTCACCTGATGGAAAGTGATCTCCGCCGCCCACGAACAGCTGTAATACCAGGGGTCTCACAGCCACGTTGCCGGCCTTTTAAGAAAGTGTATGCTCTTTTTTTGAAGGTCCCTAAGTCGTAATGTTCCGGAAACACCGCTGCCGGTAGTTGGTTCCACAAAGGTGTGATACGAGGCAGGAAATGCCTACGGAATCGCACCGTAGTTGACCGCCACGTGTCAAGGTGGTGTGGGTGGAAGTTCTTGCTACAGCGCAAATTCCTATGGCGGAACTCAGCAGCGGGTATTAAATTGAACAGCTCCTCAGAGCACTCCCCATGATAAATGCGGTAGAAGACGCAGAGGGAGCTGACGTCTCTACGCAATGCCAAAGGATCAAGCCGACTAGATATAGTCAGGTCGTTGACAACTCGAGATGCCCTACGCTGAATGGTGTCAAATGGAAGTAGCTGGTAATGGGGAGCCCCTGCCCAGAGATGAGAACAGTACTCCATGTGCGGCCGTATTTGCGCCTTATAGAGTTGCAGGCGGTGGGCCGGGCTGAAGTACTGTCTCGCCTTACTGAGCACACCAAGCTTTTTGGAAGCCAACTTGGCTTTCACTTCCAGATGACCGCGGAATTGAACATCACTCGATATGTCAACGCCCAGAATACCTATTGTGGCTGCGGCAGTTAGAGGAGTACTATTAAAACGAGGAGATACGTCGAAGGGAGACTTTTTGGCGGTAAATGCACAAACTTGTGTCTTCGTGGGGTTAAACTGGACTAAATTAAGTCGGCCCCAATCCGAAACATCAACCAGTAAATTTTCGACTTCAGACACAAGTTTGTTCCGGCTCTCGATGACATGTTCCCGAGAAATATTCGTACGGCCAGTGTACAGGGCGTCACCAGTACTGTCATCTGCATAGCAATGAATGTTACTAATGCGCAACATATCATTGATATGCAGAAGAAACATAGTGGGAGACAGAACACAGCCTTGAGGAACACCAGCATTCACAGGTTTGGGATCAGAGAAAAAATTCTGAAATATGATCATATTTACTATAATCTAAAACAAATATTTTGAAGACGTTCGAAATAGACCCGGCTTTCGCATAATCCATCAAAATGTCCCAATGTTCCTCACGTACAACCTTATCAAACGATATTTCTAGATCTACGAAATCACAGAAAACCTTCTGGTCGATAGCCAAATGCTCATCAGCGATGTTGCGGAGCAAAAATATTTTATCCATACGTCATACCATACAAGACCTGACACCGCCTGGAGCCTCTTACAACATTCTATCGGACATCCCTTCCATATTTTTCCATATTTTTTTGATGATAATCTGATCAAACTAAGAGCCCTGTAACTAGGGAAGTCCGTGCGTGAACCCTCGCCTTAATACAAGGATACTGATTAGTGCATTGTGGTCTGGTTGCAACGGTGGGCGGTGGGACGTTGTGTCGTCCGGTTTCTCATGCACAGTGCTACGAGATTTTCCGTCAAAATCGTTACAACGGGTACGGCAGAATTAGTGAAATAAAAACTTACTCCATAATGTTAATCTAACCGGATTATGGGCTTAGTCCCTCACTACCGGTTCAGATAAAAAAAATCTTGTGTCTGAGGTATTAGCAAAGGAGGCTGTGCCTACTGATACAAAACTGCTAAATATATATTAAAATTCCCGCAGGCTCTCAATTGTTTGTTTCTATATTTAATTTAACTAACTAAAATATTAATTATTTTTAACGTACGTAAATATTATCTCAACTTATCAACTTATTATAAAATAGAATTACAACTTACATCACACACATTATTACAATAATAAAATAAAAAGTATGTTCATGCTCTTATCTCCGAAGAGGTAGGCAAAGGGCACAACCAGGGCACCCACGACTAGCCGAAGACACTAAGTCCCACAATGTGATAGGTCGCAACCCTATCGCCAACCGGGCACATTTCTAATCCCGACCAACATTTTTTTTATTAGAAAATTGGAAAAATCCAATGGATTCGAACCCGAGACCTCATGCAGTCAAATCTAACACCCGGACCGCTAGACCACATAGGCGATCATTTGTGTGGATGTAACATCTTTATATTACATTCACATTTTTTTTTCTATAGCATCTTTTAGTGCTGAGCGCTCCGAAGGAAGGAAGGTAGGTATTAGCCTGTATTACCTAACTTAACTCCCTGTGGCAGCAATTGTTCGATGTATTTGTTTTGGACTTGAACATGTTGAACGTGGACTAGTTTGTAACATAAAGTTGTTACAATTGTTATTGTTACTTTCTATTACATTTTGACCTACCATTTGTGAAGTCAATTTCACTCATAGTGCTAGTGACGCACAAACCAGGGTTTTCAGCTAAACTTTTGGCAACTACTTACTATTTATCCTACTTAAGGTAATTATTTGTCAAAAATATGTTTGACAATAAAACATGACTGTTTTTAAATCAAAAGCTGTTTTTTGTCGTATAAACAACTAGTATGAAGCTTGGAAAAGGGTTAAGCAGTTTCCGATGTTTTTAAAAATACCAATGTTAATCATCTTAACCAAGTTTTTTCTTCCCCAGCTATTGCATTTGATTCATGTGCTAAGTCCTAGAAGAACGCTAATACCGTGTATACCTCCCTAGACCGAATTCTGTACCTTTCCCTTTTGAGGAGTTTTTTGAGGATGATGTCAAAAAAGGAATTTTATCCATATCTTCTAATGCCATCGGTTTTGATAAGATTGGTCGGAATGTGATTGATATTACTTGTCCAATTATAAATCATATTCTGAACCAATTTTTCACTACTGAGGTTTTTTTGAAGTCCTGCAAGAAAACTAAAATTATCCCGCTTCCTAAGAAATCGAATTATGTTATTCCGTCTGACAATCGAACAATTTCTCTTCTACCATTCCTTTCTGAGGTTTTTGGAATGGTTCGCTCTCAATCAGCTTTCTTCTTTCCTTAACTCCTAAACTTTATTAAATGATCTTCAGTCTGGTTTCTGCCTCTTAGTACATCACAACACCATTACTCTTATTTATACTTACTCTTAAATTTTATGATCGGTATAGAAATGTTGAGTAAACCTTTCAGTCTTATACGTAATCCAATCAAGACTGAGGTCTTTATCATTAGTAGCCCCAGACTTATTAATAAGATAAATTGGTCTAGTGTACACTCTAGTACAGGGTGGGCAAATTACGGCCCGCGGGCCGGATCCGGCCCTTAAGAGATTTTAATTCGGCCCGCCGAGAGTATTTTTTAGAAAAAAAAATATAGCCTTGCTTAAAAAAATTAATGGTCAAAATGTTAAGACTGTTGAAATTTGAACAATTAAGGTACTGAATCGATACTTCAAACATATATATTGCGTAGTTCATATGTTAAGACTTCATAAATAGATTGTATTTTAATATAGGATTGTAAAATAAAATAAAAAATGCCTTATATTATCATTATACAACGTTTTATATTCGTAATATTTACTGCTATTTTTAGGTGTTTTAATAAACCGCCCCGCCTCAAGATTAATGATATTTAACTGGCCCGCCACTAGATTTTTTTTTAACTTACCGGCCCGTGGTCAATGGAATTTGCCCACCCCTGCTCTAGTATATAAAGTCATGTTATTATCCATAGAAACTACAAGCAATGTTTGAAGGAGGTAGCCTTACCCTTTTGAATTTTTAAAGACTACAAAACAAAATTATTCAAAGTGTTGACCCATTTAGCCTTTGCTCGTACGAGCTACCAGGCAGGACGGCAGATTGTTTATTCCCTATAGAGAATCCGAACTAACACCTGAAAAATAGTATTGTAATTGAAATCACGATTGAAATTTTATGTACTTAAGTAAGCATGCAATATTTTTTACTTAAATTATAAATATCAAATACTAGCTATTGCCTGCGGTTTCGCCCGCGTTTTAACAGGAACTCGTTGTGCGATCGGGATTAACAGAAGTCTATATGTTAATGCAGGTCACGACCTATCTGTCATAAACATACAAATAATGATGATTAATTCTATAAATTTCTTTGAAAAAGGCTTCCTCACTAACATTAAAGTTGTACACTATTTTTTTCAGCTACCATTTTTTTGTACGTATACCATATTTTCGAAAATTGATATTCTTTCTGATAATTGTGAAATATACACCTCCATTATTTGGGATTCTTTGATTATAAATACGTTGTATAAATTTCTTTGAAAAAGGCTTCCTCACTAACATTAAAGTTGTATACTTATTTTTTCAGTTACTATTTTTTTGTACGTATACCATATTTCCGAAAATTGCTATTCTTTCTGATAATTGTAAAATATACAGCTCCAATATTTGGGATTCTTTGATTATAAATACGTTTATCGTACCAAATAATCAATAACAAAACATCCTTAATCTTTATCACAAGTATTATCGACCTAATCTAGTAATAACTAAAGATGTTATTAAAAACATTGGTCGAATAACAAATCAATAAACTAGAATAGAATAGGTTAATTATGTTTGTTATATATGGAAGTGTTTGTATTTATATAAACTAGTATTTGTTACGATGCGATACTGACCAATATAGCGACTTAACTTTACTCCTACCTTAGTTTATGTTTATTAATAAGGCGGAGAGAGTCAAACAATCTAAAATCATCTCGAATTAATCTCTAATTAAACTCACTTACACCATCACGTAGGTCGTAGACGGTAGACAAAGGAGTCACAATCCTAATTCTAATTTTGGAGAATCATTACATTTCATTACATTATTCGGGACGGTAGTGAATGCTCATGACTTGTGGGCGTTAGCTGTTCCTTCGTAGCAAGTTTAATTTTAGTAAACTTACTAAGTAACTTCAAATCGAAGCCGTAACACCAGATCTAGTCGATCCTTACAACTATATAGCCTAACTCGACAACGGGTGTAAAGGCCCCTAATCATAGAAGACCCCGCCACGTGTTATCGGATCCTCCGGACCCAATAACCGCGGCGAATGCTCTACTTCCTCCACCTCCAAACCGGAACACGACATACTCACATCACAACAACATCACACGACACCGTCGCCTCCGGTCTCGGCGACGAAGACCTCTCTAGCGCCCGGCGCCTAACGCCGGGCAACGAGCCGCCAATATTCCTCCCTCCAATCCACCCAGTAACCAGAACACAGCACCAAGTTGAGGTACGGTTTCCCGGGAGACAGCTCTTGGTGCTGGCGTTGTAGGTAACAGCCCCATGCATTTAAATAATGATGTCTCGGGCTGAGCACTCTGCTCGGCCCACAAAGTTCGGTGAAGTTGCATAAAATCGCGAGATTAGCAACAAATTAGTCATTCGAAAAAAAAAGGTGGGGATAAAGGGTAGGGGAAGACATTCTTGTTGAGATAGGTGGTCGTTTTATCCACAACTAAACATATTTTTACCGATTGGGTTGAAATTTTGAAAGTGTATTTCCATAGTTTCATAGACTGGCATTATGTTTAACAAATATTTTTTTCCACATTTAAAAATAAAAATTTAATCGCTGTAATGGAGGTACCTACTGTACGAGAATATTCAGATCGTGTATACCAAATGTCTTGTTTTTGAAGTGAAAACTTCTCGAGCGGCGTTGCGCACTTTTTTTGGAATGGGTAAAAACTTCTAAACTCGCTTCAGGACACGTGACCTGATCGAAAATTCGTAAGACGGCGCAGTGCGCTTGTGCGAATGTTCGTCTTGTCATGTTTGTGTACGACATTACAATAAATGAATATTGTAAAATAAATTATAGTAGGTACTTTAATACTGATAATTAAAGCGAATTGTGCAAATTTTTTCCCTAACCATTCCAAAATATCAAAAATGCACAACGTTAATATTCAAGTTTTCACTTCTGCTAGCACTCCCGGAGAGCAACGCGTCGTTTTTTGTTTAATGGGTATATACAGCAATTAAAAAGAGGAAATGTTTGATTGTTGGTTTGTTTGTATTGAATAACATTAAAATTATTTTACCATTCGAAGCCAATTTAATCCCTGACGACTATTGACTACTTTTCAACTTATCTGTTACCTATTTCACATAACTTCTTAATGGCTTAACTGATTGGGTCGAAAGTATTTATGTGTATTTCAATAGTACTTTGTATGTTTTAAAAGTACTATTATGTATAATATGTTTAAGATAAAAGATTTGGTTGTTTATTTGTGTTTTTGTTTAAAGCCTATTGCTCCAAAACTACCATATCGATTTAAATAAATATATTACCATTAGAACATTATCTGACGTTGATCACGATCAACATAGGCTACGTTATGTCTGTTAAAAAAATTAAAGTTATCTTCCGGTGAAAAGCCGGAACGGCATGCTAGTACTTTATAAAGTACTTAAGTATGTTTTGGAAAGGTTTAAAAAAATATGTCAATAAATTTTAGCAATAAATTTCTTTTTGTGACAAACTTTTATTTGTAAGGCTATTTGTAGCAGAAGACTTAAGAAGTATCAAATAAACTAAACACGAAAGGATAATGTTTTGAGTTTTAGGACCTACCTTCTAATTCCATCATCAGATCAGCTCAATGTCACAATATTTCCGCATCGTGGTCCAATTTTAAAAGATTTTGCTCATTCGGAACCGGGAAGTGGATCAAACTCAACTTGCATGATTCCAAGCATTAAGTCAAATCATACTAATATTATAAAGAGGAAAACTTTGTTTGTTTGTTTGATTGTAATGAATAGGCTCAAAAACTACTGGACTGATTTTAAAAAATCTTTCACCATTCGAAAGGTACCACGTACGTACGTACCACGAGTGACATCAGCTTTGTTTCATCGAAATCGGTATAGTAGAAGCCAAGTTACGCAGGCGAAGCTACATGAAACTGCTAGTAAAATATAAATATACTTATAGTACTACTATTTAAATTAGGCGTTTCGGCTTTACACTTTTTACTCTTTTTACATTTTATACTTTTATTTTGAAATTGGCTGGCCTAATCGAGATTTAAGCGAAATATTTAATTATGTAATAACAACTCTATAATATAGATATATTTATAATACATTCGGATTTCAGAGTTTACGAATATAGCCGAAGCACATAATTTAAATAGTACTGCTATACATGTAGTTGACTACTTTTTGAAATTAATGTGAACGATCGAAGTCAGTTTACGAATATAGCCCAAGCACATAATTTAAATAGTACTACTATACATGTAGCTGACTACTTTTTGAAATTAATGTGAACGATCGAAGTAAATATTTGTAATATTTGTAACATTGTTTGTTTAAATGTATGGTTCAATATTCTAAAATGTTTTTCTTTATTATATGACATTGTTTTGCTCGGTACAATTTGGTTTGAAACTATTTCAGATGTCCACGAAATTAACATATGCCTTATTAGCTTCACATTAAAAGTAGAGTAAACTACAGTAGTATAGCCAATGCATGTATAGCCAAGTGCCGATATACTAAGTGAAATATATAGCATTTTATGACTGATTCTACCAAAAATTTAAGCAATATAAAAATTTCAAAGTGGTACGAAATTTATTCAAGCAGTAATTTTTAATGATCTCTTGTTTAAAATGTTCTGCCATTTTAAAATATTGTCTGTGTTAAAAATATGTTTTATGTTATGATTGTAATACAGCATATTTTGTGTCCAATTCAAAATGAAATTAAAAGTTTGAGTTACTATTTCGATGACAAGCCTAAAAATTAAAAATGGTACTCCCAACTCTGATACAAGTTAAAAATATTTAACATTGCAAACTATGAATTGTAAGAAAACACCATACACAGCTAAAAAAATCTCATAGGGTTGCTCTTTCTAATGCAGTTATTATTTTTGACATACTTAAAGAAAAAGAAAACATGTTCAATAAATTAATGAAGTAACATAGATTCCAACTCATCACACTAATAATAATATTATAAAGAGGAAAACTTTGTTTGTTTGTTTGGTTGTAATGAATAGGCTCAAAAACTACTGGACCGATTTTAAAGATTCTTTCACCATTCTAAAGCCACATTATCCACAAGTGACATAGGTTTTGTTTCATTCAAATCGGTATAGTAGAAGTCAAGTTACGCAGGCGAAGCTGCGTGAAACTGATAGTCACTAATATAGTTACGTCTAAATATTTCTCTTCTATTTTTATTATTTATCATTTTAAGCAGTGTGAAACATGTGCCATGTATTATAAAATCTTCTTTCTTACCTTATTTTATAAAACATTAAACTGTGTTTTAATATACAGAAATGTAAAATATAGCATGTAGAAAAATCTTTTTTTAATCTAAATCTATGCGTACTAAATAAGACCTAGTAGTAAACATTTATTGGTCGATGTGTTCTTAATTATTGTTCCTAATAAAAAGTAATAATGCTGTTTCTTCTCTGCCCTTTCTACAAAAAAATTAATAACATCAATTAACACACTTATTGCAATATGTTTAAAACAATGTACAAAAATTTAAATATTGTATGCAGATCAATACATTTCTTATCAAGGTTTACATTAATAAATACTAATTGTATTGCCTTGTTTAATATAGGTAAATTAATTTACTTAAGACATCTATTTCACCTAGGCGATTTTTTAATGTATTGTAATAAGTTTATTACTTTTACCAATCGACTAATTTTATAAAATTAATTCGTTCCTCTGCTAAGGCGTATCACAATTGTGTAAAGATAAAAATAATAATAAATAAATAAATATCCCTGGACAACTCCCACAAATTGAATCTAACCCCAAAGAAAGCAAATTATATGCTTGTGTTATGGGTGTTAGTCAACGATACTAATGTATATTAATACTTAAATAGATATCAAAATAAATATAATAAACACCTAGACCCGGAAATCCCGTCGAGAATCGAACCCAAGCCTCGTAGTTAGTCAATGTATACGTATACGCTATCCACTTGACCAAATGATCTGAAGTGGTACCTGAAAGCCCTGATGCTTCTTTATTTTTTCTTTTGTAGAATTTTATGAAATATAAAACTAGCAAGCTACTAGAGGTTTAGAAAATGGTTTTGGAGTACATGCATACATACATATCTTCACGCCAAGTCCCTTACGGGGTAGGCAGAGAGTATCGAGTGCAAGACCTCACGATCCTGACAAACCTGTCTTACTTCCTTCACATTAATTACCCTTTTCATACAAACACGCCGGCTTCGGAGACTCTTGACACCACCCTCTGATACTATCAGATTGATCTGATCGTGAAACGTCAGCCTTGGTCTCCCCGGGTACCTACATCCAATCACATTCGCATTGTATATCTGCTTTCTCAATCTTTCGTCTGTCCTTCTTTCCTCATGACCGAACCAGCGGAGCATGCCCTTTCGCATTATAACACTGACATTTTCTTTCAATCCCACTATTTCTCGGATCTCACTGTTTTGGAGTACTTCCATATTTTGCGAAAGCAAAATGTTATTACTCTGTCATGTATGGTAGACATAATATTTTGTTTTTTAGTCAGACGTCGACAAACGAGCACACGGCTCTCCTGATGGTAAGAAGCCACAGTAGACTGTACATAACACAAATGTTACAGGTATTTTGCTGTCTAATGGCCAGGGTAAACGGTTATACTGTGCAAGTCTACCGGCTACCCTACCCTCCGGACCGAAATATGACAGAGTCAATGTAGCGGCAGAAATAGGCAAGGCGGTGGAAGGTGGTGGTGGACGAAAAATTGTCCCTACATTGTCTTCTTACAGAGAAAAATATTTGACGAATGATGATTTCGTATACGAGTTTCATTTAAACTAAGGTTAAGTAGATATTCATCTGTTTGAGTATATAATATTTAAGTACAAAATTTTATTTATTTTGTGGAGTGTGTCGATCAAAGATGTTGGGATTTCTCGTAGTTGAGAGACTCCCGTGTAGTTGATGATGAATCGCAAGTTATCACTAAAACCACTATCACGTTAAACGTTTATTTAGCTGATAAGTACAAGTTGTTGATAGGTACGATATTTTGTTGCGACTAACTCATAATAATTCATATGCCCTCTTTATACAGCGATCGCGCTGTATGAGCATTTTTGTCTCATACATGCTCCCGAGGAAACGATATAAGTCTCCAAATTCCTACGCTTTAACATTATACAAGTTCGTAAAAGTAAAAGTGATTAGCTAATAATAAGTCAAAGTAATTAACTAAAAGTTATACAATTTTATAAAAATAAGCAAGGTATTTCATGAATCAATCATAGCTTAAATCTAGTTTCGACGGCCGATGGCTGTTCCGGTTTGTTCTTAGAATGTCCTATTTCCGTGTAGATCTGCTTCATCTTGATATTTTCTGCTCCCGTTCCACTCTTCGTTGAAGTAACTGCATGACTTTTCTTA